>CM038677.1:483916975-484131975 GCA_021605205.1 Aegilops longissima | reverse complement strand
TGCCAGCCCCTATGCATAGGTTCATGGGCGGAACCCGCAAGTTGATCACCAAAACATACATCAAGTGGATCACGTGATATCCCATTGTCAACACAGATAAGCACGGCAAGACATACATCAAGTGTTCTCAAATCCTTAAAGACTCAATCCAATAAGATAACTTCAAAGGGAAAATTCAATCCATTACAAGAGAGTAGAGGGGGAGAAACATCATAAGATTCAACTATAATAGCAAAGCTCGCCATACACCAAGATCGTACCACCTCAAAAACACGAGAGAGAGAGAGAGAGAGAGAGAGAGAGAGATCAAACACATAGCTACTGGTATATACCCTCAGCCCCAAGGGTGAACTACTCCCTCCTCGTCATGGAGATTGTCGGGATGATGAAGATGGCCACCAGTGAGGGATCCCCCCTCCGGCAGGGTGCCGGAACAGGGTCCCGATTGGTTTTTGGTGGCTACACAAGCTTGCGGCGGCGGAACTCCCGATTTATTCTATTCCCTGTGCAATGAATCAAGAGTGACATGTATGACTCTATATGACTTTTATTTACTTACAACTTAAGAATTACAACTCGATACTTAGAACAAGATATGACACTATATGAATGCCTCCGACGGTGTACCGGAATGTGCAATGAATCAAGAGTGACATGTATGAAAGAATTATGAACGGTGGCTTTGCCACAAATACGATGTCAACTACATGATCATGCAAAGCAATATGACAATGATGGAGCGTGTCATAATAAATGGAACGGTAGAAAGTTGCATGGCAATATATCTCGGAATGGCTATGAAAATGCCATAATAGGTAGGTATGGTGGCTGTTTTGAGGAAGATATATGGTGGGTGTATGATACCGGCGAAAGGTGCGCGGTATTTAGAGAGGCTAGCAAAGGTGGAAGGGTGAGAGTGCGTATAATCCATGGAATCAACATTAGTCATAAAGAACTCACATACTTATTGCAAAAATCCATTAGTTATCGCAAAGTACTATGCGCATGCTCCTAGGGGGATAGATTGGTAGGAGAAGACCATCGCTCGTCCCCGACCGCCACTCGTAAGGAGGACAATCAATAAATAAATCATGCTCCGACTTCATCACATAACGGTTCACCGTACGTGCATTCTACGGGAATCACAAACTTTAGAACAAGTATTTATCAAATTCACAACTACTCAACTAGCATGACTCTAATATCACCATCTTCATATCTCAAAACAATCATAAGGAATCAAACTTGTCATAGTATTCAATGCACTTTATATGGTAGTTTTTATTATATCCCTCTTGGATGCCCATCATATTAGGACTAAATTCATAACCCAATAAATTACCATGCTATTCCAAAGACTCTCAAAATAATATAAGTGAAGCATGAGAGTTCATCTATTTCTTCAAAATAAATCCACCGCCGTGCTCTAAAAGATATAAGTGAAGCATTAGAGCAAACAACAAACTACTCCGAAAGATATAAGTGAAGATCAATGAGTAGTCGAATAATTATGCAACTATGTGAAGACTCTCTAACATTTAAGAATTTAAGATCTTGGTATTTTATTCAAACAGCAAGCAAAACAAAAGAAAATAAAATGACGCTCCAAGCAAAACACATATCATGTGGTGAATAAAAATATAGATCCAAGTAAAGTTACCGATGAACGAAGACGAAAGAGGGGATGCCTTCCGGGGCATACCCAAGCTTACACGCTTGGTTATCCTTGAATATTACCTTGGGGTGCCTTGGGCATCCCCAAGCTTAGGCTCTTGCCACTCCTTATTCCATAGTCCATCGAATCTTTACCCAAAACTTGAAAACTTCACAACACAAAACTTAACAGAAAACTCGTAAGCTCCGTTAGTATAAGAAAATAAATCACCACTTATGTACTGTTGTGAACTCATTCTAAATTCATATTGGTGTAATATCTACTGTATTCCAACTTCTATATGGTTCATACCCTCCAATACTACTCACAGATTCATTAAAATAAGCAAACATCACATAGAAAACAGAATCTGTCAAAAACAGAACAGTCTGTAGTAATATGTATCAAACGTATACTTCTGGAACTCCAAAACTTCTACCAAAATAGGACGACCTAAATAATTTTTTTATTGATCTTCTGAAATTTGAATCAGTATTTTATCACGTTCTGGTGATTTTTAACAATTATTTTCGTGAACAGAAAGTTTCTGGAATTTTCAGCAAGATCAAATAACTATCATCCAAGAAGATCCTATAGGTTTAACTTGGCACAAACACTAACTAAAACACAAAACCACATCTAAACAGAAGCTATATGAATTATTTATTACTAAACAGAAGCAAAAGGCAAAGAACTAAAATAAAATTGGGTTGCCTCCCAACAAGCGCTATCGTTTAACGCCCCTAGCTAGGCATGATGATTCAATGATGCTCACATAAAAGATAAGAATTGAAACATAAAGAGAGCATCATGAAGAATATGACTAGCACATTTAATTCTAACCCACTTCCTATGCATAGGGATTTTGTGAGCAAACAACTTATGGGAACAATGATCAACTAGCATAGGAAGGCAAAACAAGCATAACTTCAAAACCTTAAGCACATAGAGAGGAAACTTGATATTATTGCAATTCCTACAAGCATATGTTCCTCCCTCATAATAATTTTCAGTAGCATCATGAATGAATTCAACAATATAACCAGCACCTAAAGCATTCTTTTCATGATCTACAAGCATAGAAAATTTACTACACTCCACATAAGCAAAATTCTTCTCATTCGGAATAGTGGGAGTATCATAAGAGACTTGAATACTATAAATTGTTTCCACTTTAAAAGAGTAATGTTCAGAAAAAGGGGAATCATAATCATGACAAGTTTTATAAATATATTCATCACTACCTTTTATAACATAAGTTTCATCACAATAATCATCATAAGTAGCAACTTTGTTCTCATCATAATCGATTGAAACCTCTTCCAAGATAGTGGAATCATTACTAAATAAAGTCATGACCTCCCCAAATCCACTTTCATAATTATCATAAGTAGGAGGCATGCTATCATCATTATAAATTTGCATATCAAAACTTGGGAGACTAAACATATCATCTTCATTAAACGTAGCATCCCCAAGCTTGGGACAAACATTAATTGCAGCAAATATATTCTCAAAAACATCATCTTCATCAAACATAGCATCCCCAAGCTTGGGCCTTTTCATATCATAAGAATAATCACTCTCATCATTAATAGTATGGATAGCACCAATAGTATAGAAATTATCATCATCGCAATGAGTAATAGGAGCAACATCATTTGGGAGGGATACCTTTCTACCTTTGCTTATCCGTCTTTTCTTTTTCTTCTTCACATCATGTGTGCGTTTAACCCTCTTTTTTGAGCTCCTTATTAATGAGATTGGTTGAATATAATGCTCCTCCTCGTTACCTGATTCATCATAAGAAATAATAGGAGGATATTGGGAAGTCTCTTCCCTTTCATTAGTATTCTCTTCATCTTCTATTTGTTTTCTTGTCTTTATGTAATTGGCAATATAAGGATTTCAATGCAATTGACCGCACAATACATATAAATTTTATCTAGATCAAAATCAAGAAGTTTATAATGGGCAAATTTTGTAAGATGCTTAGTTATACGTTTCATTTATTCGTAACCCATAAGCAAACTAAGTTCATTATAATGTGCAAGGGAAATCAAGTCATCACAATTTTTGGACACGATTAGATCATGAAACAATTTGCATCGGATAGTTAAATGACCCCGTTCATTGCAAAGTTCACAAGTACGGCTAAGAAAATTTAAATTTTCAGCACAAACATCTAGCCTTTCTTGCAACAATTTAGTTTCTAAATGCTTATGCCTCTTGCAATATCTATCTTCCCTATTTGGTGTGTACTTGCAAACCCAATGCACTCCACAAAAATTGACATGTTTATAGGAGACATTTTCATCATAACTAGTGCAATCATCATTAGTATTATGGATATTCAAGGAGTTCATACTAACAACATTGCAATCATGCTCATCATTCAAAGATTTAGTGCCAAACATTTTAATGCATTCTTCTTCCAACACTTTGGCACAATTTTCCTTTCCATCATACTCACGAAAGATATTAAAAAGATGAAGCGTATGAGGCAAACTCAATTCCATTTTTTTGTAGTTTTCTTTTATAAACTAAACTAGTGCTAAAACAAGAAACTAAAAGATTCGGTTGCAAGATCTAAAGATATACCTTCAAGCACTCACCTCCCCGGCAATGGCGCCAGAAAAGAGCTTGATGTCTACTACACAACCTTCTTCTTGTAGACGTTGTTGGGCCTCCAAGTGCAGAGGTTTGTAGGACAGTAGCAAATTTTCCTCAAGTGGATGACCTAAGGTTTATCAACCCGTGGGAGGCATAGGATGAAGATGGTCTCTCTCAAGCAACCCTGCAACCAAATAACAAAGAGTCTCTTGTGTCCCCAACACACCCAATAGAATGGTAAATTGTATAGGCGCACTAGTTCGGCGAAGAGATGGTGATACAAGTGCAATATGGATGGTAGATATAGGTTTTTGTAATCTAAAATTATAAAAACAGCAAGGTAACTAATGATTAAAGTGAGTGCAAACGGTATTGCAATGCTTCGAAACAAGGCCTAGGGTTCATACTTTCACTAGTGCAAGTTCTCTCAACAATAATAACATAATTGGATCATATAACTATCCCTCAACATGCAACAAAGAGTCACTCCAAAGTCACTAATAGCGGAGAACAAACGAAGAGATTATGGTAGGGTACGAAACCACCTCAAAGTTATCATTTCTGATCGATCTATTCAAGAGTTCGTAGTAAAATAACATGAAGCTATTCTTTCCGTTCGATCTATCATAGAGTTCGTACTAGAATAACACCTTAAGACACAAATCAACCAAAACCCTAATGTCACCTAGATACTCCAATGTCACCTCAAGTATCCGTGGGTATGATTATACGATATGCATCACACAATCTCAGATTCATCTATTCAAACCAACACAAAGTACTTCAAAGAGTGCCCCAAAGTTTCTACCGGAGAGTCAAGACGAAAATGTGTGCCAACCCCTATGCATATGTTCATGGGCGGAACAAAACATACATCAAGTGGATCACGTGATATCCCATTGTCAACACAGATAAGCACGGCAAGACATACATCAAGTGTTCTCAAATCCTTAAAGACTCAATATGATAAGATAACTTCAAAGGGAAAACTCAATCCATTACAAGAGAGTAGAGGGGGAGAAACATCATAAGATCCAACTATAATAGCAAAGCTCGTGATACATCAAGATCGTACCACCTCAAGAACACGAGAGAGAGAGAGAGATCAAACACATAGCTACTAGTACATACCCTCAGCCCCAAGGGTGAACTACTCCCTCCTCGTCATGGAGATTGCCGGGATGATGAAGATTGCCACCGGTGAGGGATCCCCCCTCCGGCAGGGTGCCGGAACAGGGTCCCGATTGGTTTTTGGTGGCTACAGAGGCTTGCGGCGGCGGAACTCCCGATCTATTATGTTCCCCGATGGTTTTAGGGTATATGGGTATATATAGGCGAAAGAAGTCGGTCAGGGGAGCCACGAGGAGCCCATGAGGGTGGAGAGCGCGCCCAGGGGGTGGGAGCGCCCCCCTGCCTCGTGCCTTCCTCGTTGCTTCCCTTACGTATACTCCAAGTCTTCTGGATTGCTTCCGTTCCAAAAATAAGTTTCCGGAAGGTTTCATTCCGTCTGGACTCCGTTTGATATTCCTTTTCTACGAAACACTGAAACAAGGGGAAAAACAGGAACTGGCACTGGGCTCTGGGTTAATAGGTTAGTCCCAAAAATAATATAAAAGTGTTTAATAAAGCCCATAATAGCATGGAACAATCAAAAATTATAGATACGTTGGAGACCTATCAAGGGGGGTGTCTGAGGAAATGACGCTGGTACTGAAAATTTTACTACGCGGGAGTGAAATGCCGGGGCTATTGAAAATTTTGATGATAGTGCATCGCACACGGTCCGGAGATAACAACTGTGTGTTATGAAACAGAAAAACCCTCCAGGCGGGCAGATATTTTCTAGGGATGCAGGCGAGATTGGGAACAAGAAACATCGCACACGGTCCAGAGATAACCACCGTGTGTTATGAAAAAGAAAAACCCTCGAGGCGGATAGATATTTTCTAGGGACGCAGGCAGGATTGGGAACAAGAAACATTGCACATGCTCCGGAGATAACAACCGTGTGTTATGAAACAGAAAAACCCTCGTGGCGGGCAGATATTTTTGAGAGGGGGAGCCTCGTGGATCCCAATGTACTGTGCGGATTTGTGTGTGACAGGGGCATCGGCGTGGCACACAGTTAGTTTGAGTGAACCGTGTCTGTTGCGTCATCCAACTTGTCTAATGTTCATAAATTTGGCAAAAAATGACGCGGGAGAGGGTCAGAACACGAACACACTTGCATGTGGACCAAATTTATGTATGAAAAAGGTGGTTTGATTTTCAAATACCAAATGCAACTTCGATGTGGCACCTATCTCACAAAGCGCACGGTATTGCTTGCCCCCACCCCCCCTCGTGTCGGCACGAAGGGAATCCTAAGCTATGAATGCATGCTCCTCCCCCAACCGAGGTTCACCTAGCAAAGTGCGAAGTAGCTAGCAGCCCCCTTCTCCCTCGTGTCGGCACGAAGGGAATCCTAAGCTATGAATGCATGCCCCCCAACCAAGGTTCACCTAGAAAAGTGTGAAGTAGCAAGTAGCCCCCCTCCCTCGTGGCCGGCACGAAGGGAATCCTAAGCTATGAATGCATGCCCCCCCAACCGAGGTTCACCCTAGCAAAGTTCAAAGTAGCTAGCAGCCCTCTCCCTCGTGTCGGCATGAATGGTACCCTAAGCTATGAATGCATGCCCCCCAACCGAGGTTCACCTAGCAAAGTCTGAAGTAGCTAGCAGCCCCTCCCTCGTGTCGGCACAAAGGGAATCCTAAGTTATGAATGCATGCCCCCAACCGAGGTTCACCTAGCAAAGTCTTGAAGTAGCTAGCAGCCCCCTCGTGTCGCCACGAAGGGAATCCTAAGCTATGAATGCATGCCCCCCAACCGAGGTTCACCTAGAAAAGTGTGAAGTAGCTAGTAGCCCCCTCCCTCGTGGTCGGCATGAAGGGAATCCTAAGCTATGAATGCATGCACCCCCCAACCGAGGTTCATCCTAGCAAAGTGCAAAGTACCTAGCAGCCCCCCTCCCTCGTGTCGGCATGAAGGGAATCCTAAGCTATGAATGCATGCCCCCCAACCGAGGTTCACCTAGCAAAGTCTTGAAGTAGCTAGCAGACCCTCCCTCGTGTCGGCACAAAGGGAATCCTAAGCTATGAATGCATGCCCCCAACCGAGGTTCACCTAGCAAAGTCTTGAAGTAGCTAGCAGCATGCCCCCCAACCGAGGTTCACCTAGCAAAGTGCAAAGTAGCAACCCCCCCCCCCCACACACACACACTTTCAGTCGGCGGGCCAGAGAGGCATATCTCACCAAGATGGACCGTAAAACGGACCAAGAATAATCCACCTTGGTCGTACAACCTCTCTCTTGTTGTTGGTCAAAGTGATGGCCGTCCATGCGACCCGGAGATGGGCTATCTCGCCAATAATCACGCAAGTAGCTAGTCCCCGAAGGCAACCACTGCATGCGTGTGGACCAAACATATGTATGGAGAGGTGTGTTTTTGAGTAACAACGGAACAACTTTGATGTGGCACCGTGATTTCAAACTAGAAATCCCCACACTGAGTGAGGGTTAGGTTGATGATGCATATGTATGTTACACCATACTTCAGCCAACAACGAGGATTCATGCATGCATGCCTGCATAGTATATGCGCTCAAACTTAAGGTCTGAATCTCACCATGACCTATACTACAATAACACGAACCAAATGAAGAATCCGCCATGGTAACCTATCTTGTTGTTGGTCAGGGTGATCATGGATGTCCACGCGGGCCCACGAATATATAGGCTTGTCGCCGATAACCACGCGAGGGAGTGTACCATTCGAAGGCAACCACTACATGCATATATATATATATATATATATATATATATATATATATATATATATATATATATATATATATATATATATATATATATAGGTCATGCTCTCTCGTTGCGAGCAAAAATAATAATCCCCTCTTAAGTCAAATTAACCTCTCTTGTTGCCAGGCAAAAAGTAGTGATGGACCAAGCGGGCCCACATATGGAAAGCATTGATAACGCTGATAACCACTTAAGTGGGTGCGAGAGGACAACCACCACCGCTTTGCATGTGGGTCAAACATATATATGCTGAATACCCAAAATGCACAATTTTGATGTGCCACATGCCTAAAAAACCGTAAACCATGCACCCACATCGAGCGAGGTTCATGAAGCATACTACATATGATGGTCCCCTTCCCCCCTCTTCACCACATACTATATGCTCCTACCGTAATATGTACAACCCAAAAGAATCCTCATCGATAGTGAAATTAATTAACCTCTCCCGATGTAGGTCAAAGTGATGCATGCATGCATCAACGATGGGCTCATGGGCCCATAGATGGAAGCGTCACACGTGAGTGTCCTAGCTAGGATAACCACCGCGTGCATGCATGTGGCCCAGAAAGGTGTTGTGTGATGTTTGAATAGCCAATTTCACAATTTTGATGTGGCACATGCCTCGAAAACCAAAAAGTCCCAACACTGAGTGAGGTGTACTTGTTCACGGATGCGTACGTATAGTATATAAGCTAGTCCCCTCCCACCTCTTCGACGCGTACTATATACCACCATAACATTAACAAAAAAGATTCTACCTTGCTGGTCAAATTAACCTCACTGCCGTTTGTTCGTCAAAGTGATGGACGATGACCTCGCGGGCCCACAGAAAGCGTCACAGGTGAGTATCGAGTGTCGTGTAGGACAACCATCGACTGCATGTGGCCAAAACGTATGTATGAAAGGGTTGTGTAATGTTTTAAATAACGATTTCACGACTCTGATGTGGCACCGGCCTGCCTAACAAAACGGCCAACCCACACGGTGGCTCACAACTCGTAGTGTACTGCGAGCCACCCGCCACCCCCAAACGCACACACCCACACACACACTGTGAATCCACCGCAACTATGATGCATCTTAAATTAATTATCCCGTGGTGAACATATGTTACCAAAGGAGGGACATTTTAATTTCAAAAAAGTCACAGAGATCATTAAGACATTTTAGTACATTAATTGATTGATTTTCTACGGGTATAATATGCAAAAATCAAATTTGAGCTACATGCACATGTGACAGTGCACCTAAATGGATTTCAAAAACACATGTGTCTCACTGGGTGCATGTTTACTCCCCGTGCAACAAATTTTAAACATTGAGAATCTTGACGTTTAAATTCTAGTACATCCAAAACTTATTTGAAGTTCATGAAACTTATCCTGTTGTCATTTGGACACCAATACAAAGTGGCATTGTACTTTTTTTGTCAGATTTGAGACCAGTTTTGATGTAATCTTTATCTAATTACAAACGGGAGACTATTAATAATTGGGAACCAATATCCCAAACGGATTATTTATTCGAACCGTGAGCGTTAGACCAACAATGGATACGTGCCATGCTTCGGTTAAGCAATAAAGCGGCATCATTAATCATCCAAATAGAAAAATAATAAATGTGCCACCGCGTGACCCGTGTGTCGTGCGAGCAGGCGTGAGTTGACGTGATGCATGCGAGCAGTCCGCCGCGCAGGCAGACGGGGAGGCGTGCGTGCAGGTATGTGAATTGACGGAGGCGTGCTCGCTGCATAGTGTCATCGGGAGGCGTGTGAGTAGCTGTGTGAAACTTTGGTAGGCATGCCAGCAGTCCGGTGCGCAGGCTCACCGAGAGGCTTTGACCGCCGCCCGCCTCTCTCCCACAACTCCCACTACTCCATATTAATGGTGCGCTCGAGCAGCCGCACCCCCATCCTCGCCACACACACAGACATAATCCTTTCTCTCCGCTTACATCCTCGACGCCGCTCTCAGTCCTCAAAGCCGTCAGTGTATGAGGATGTCGCCGAAGTGCCCCATCGGACGGAGTGGCGACGCCGGGGCTGCTAAAGCACTGGATCACGAAATGGAGATGGAGACAGAGGTTGCCGTCACCGCCGGCGAGTTATCGCTGCACCTTGACATCGTCGATGGCGTCGAGCTTCCAAAGCCGGAGGCGCAGTTCCACACCGACTCTGGTGACGACCCCGGCGATGACTCCGACGACCACTCCGGCGACGACTCCGACGATAACGGACAGCTGGTTAGTCATCGATACGCATTTATGTGTCAAATAGATCATAGGGTTTCTCTGGTTACTCCTGCCTCCCTCTTTTTGGAATAGAAATCCTATGGTTATGTTCTCCCAATCCATGAAATCTGAGTAAGTTCCGTTAGATCCTGTAGTGTATTGATTGTTTGAATGGTACAAGTGATAAGTGATTAGTTGTTTCATCTGTGCAAATGATTTCTGCTAGTAATCCAACTAGGGTTAGTGTTCATGCTAATAATTCCTAGTCAAGATTTGACAATTGATTTTGAATGACCTACATATGTTTGTGCCATAATTTTCTTCAAGATTGGTCTGTACATAGACGACTGTGCTTAAAAAATCGAACCATAATCTCTAGATATGTATAAATAAATAGCCATAAATTCCTAATCCTACTTCACGGCATGTAATCATTGATTTGATGCCAAATTTGTTTTACTATTTATATAGGTGCCGTCTGACAATGTGGACAGCAAGGATGAAGATGGCCAGAGAAGGTACAAGAGGAAAATCCTGAGGGAGCTTTATGCCGGAATGCATAACAGGCATATTAGGACCTGGAACGGCGCCTATCGATGCCCATTTTGCAACCACAAGCTTCATGACGCGTATCTAAGTGTTCTGGAGCATGCAAGAGGACGGGCCGTTGGCTCCTTCAAGCAGAAGTATTCTCGCAGGATGGCGCACGACATGTATGGCGAGTACCTGTAGAAGCTTCAGGATCGTGCAGACATGTGAGATGAGATGTGGGATGGATCGAACTATGTACGCTTGAGTATGCTTAATGACGGTCGAATTATGTACTTATGGTTGAACTATGCTTATGTACATGTACGCTTATTATCTATGTCTGAATATATTAAATATTTGGTCAAAATTTGGTAAAAATTACAAAGAGGGACCAATAAACCAGGACGGAGGTAGTACGTCAATCACACACGGTTCCCAAAATTGAAACCGTGTGCAATGACTTTCATCTTGTCTGTTGTGTCAATCACACATAGTTCGCTACCAAAATTCTTTGTGGGGCAGAAAAACCTCACTACCCAATTCAAAAAAGAAAAAAGAAAACCCTCACCATCCCCACGTCACAAAAAACCCTCACCCCGCCCACCACCCCCTCTGGTCCCCATTCACACCTGCACAAGCTCCTCCACGTATATGCCATGGCACCGCCTATCACGGCGGTAAACACTTAGCTTGATGCCTGCCGCCGCCGCCAGGCTGCTGGCAAAGCCCACCGCATTTCACCACTTCCGCTTGCCGCCGCCTATCGCCATCGAATTTCTCGACGCTGCTCGCAGTCGACCCAGCTCTGCTCGGTTGGGGAATCTGCCGTACTGAGGGTTCTTTCTCATGGACGACAAGGTAACTAATTTAATGAGATATTATCTCATCTCTTATCCCAGTTCATCTGCCTCCTGTAATCACCCGGCGGAAATCGCCATGAATTCATTTTTATTCGAGCTGATTTGAGGGTTTTCTTTCATTCATAGAATGTACAGTGCGCCGACACATCAGGACTTCGCAACCTCCGTCGGAGATTCCATCTCACCGTACTAGATCACTTGAGGACGTGCGTGGTATGTTCAATCTCACCCTAAATCGGTTGGCATGGCCTACTTTCTTGAACATATTCTAAATATTGCTATATTTGGATAAAAGGTGCCACATGCACCATATACGTCAAAGGGGATTTTCCCCCTATTCTTCCTATATTAGGCAAATTAATGATATATTTTTCTTTCATTACTCTCATATTTCCATGATATCATGTTTACCCTATCTGTTTAATTATAGATTTTTGTCCTTCGATTTGAACTGCTGTATAGTTCTTTCAATTTGGGCCCATATTTGCATGTTACCATATTTTGTTTAACAATCCTACCATTTCTGCAGCGCATCCCTTGCTATGCAATAGATTATGTAGTGCACAATATTTCCCTTTACATAGATCAAGACTGCACGGATGTCATATTGCACACAAACCATGGATTTACAATCGTTGCTACTGTAAGACTTGATGAACCTGGTGACTCCTATTTTGGCACTGGCTTTTGGAAAGAAATTTCTAAGTTTTATGTACTGAAAGCTGGCACTAAAATTGCACTGCACATAAAAGGGCCTGGTCATGAGATATATGCTAACTTCCCCGATAAAATCATCCGTCCAGACTTTGTTCGAAGTAAGTTTTCTTTTCAACTATCTGCATGTCGACTTACCCAGCAATGTCAAATGAATTGTGTAGTATTTAAGCAACCAATTATTATTCCCTTTTCTTACTATATTCCTACCTAATAACTTCTAGTTACCAATCCACTTTTCTATTGCCCTGTTTTAACTAAATATTCCCTGTACCCCCATTTCTATCAGAAAGCGCCGCTGAAAAGGAGACTCCGGAGGTGGAGAATGGGGCTGCCAACAAGCGAAGGCGGTGCGAGCTAGAATCGCAAGCGACTCCAGCAGGCCTAGACTTCATCAGCAGCCTCCCCAATGATATGTTGATAGTCATCATCTCCCTCCTCCCAATCAAATATGGGGCGCGGACAACCGTCATTTCCCGGCGGTGGCGCCCCCTATGGACCTCCATCCCTCTCGACCTCATCGACACCCACGAGCTCTGTTATGGCTATTGCAAAAGCTTGGATGCGTTCCTCAAGATCCTCGGCAGTCACCTTGGCCCAACCAGAGGCCTTAGAATGGGCAAGTTCCGTTCCAACGGCAAGGACCGAGCCAAGCTTGACGACTAGTTCCGATCCCCTGCCCTAGATTAGTTCGAGGAGCTCACTTTTGATGATGGGCATATGCGGTCGCTGCCAACATCCGCACTCCGCCTCGCGCCCACGCTGCGCGTCGCCAAGTTCAGGAACTGCCATCCCCCTTAATGACGTGCCCGCTCTTATTCTACCACGACTGAAGCACCTCGAGCTCGTCGTCGTCTGCCTCTCAAACAGTGACATGGAGCACCTGCTCCATGGCTGTACTGCACTCGAGTACCTTCGTCTTCAGACGATCAATGGGTCGAGTACCTTCCATATCACCTCCATGACTCTTCGGACTATTTATATGTGTTGCTGGTGTAGCAGGAAGACATCACAAGATGTGTACCATGGTATGGTCATTGAGGACACACCTGCACTTGAGAGATTACTTATAGTTGATCAAGAAGGTCCAACAAGAATCAATGTCATTTCTGTGCTGAAATTGATAGTGGTGGGCTACTCTTCTGACAAATACTCCGAACTTGTTATTGGATCCACATCCGTTCAGGCACAACAACCGACTTCTACCTCTCCTTCTATAAATTAACATTATTTCTAATTATGAAGATGTTTGTTTGTCTGTCATTCAGAAAACGATTCCGACAAGCTTGACCCCGAAACTGCGCACAGTGAAGGTCTTGGCACTAGAATCTATCGGCCCCAACCTGGAGCAAGTTGTCAGTTTCCTGAGATGATTTTTGTGCCTGGAGAAGCTATATATCGACTTATCGAGGTGATGTTCCTTCCTGTTAAATGTTAACCATAAGAGAGTTCAATTTGTGACAACTTTTTCCAAGTTTACAATGACAATGTACTACGATTTCTGAAGGATTCTTTTGGAGGATTTCAGTACATACATGTTCCACCCCCCCCCCCCCCCGGATATTGGTTGCTTGATCCATATGGTTACAATCAATAAGCATTTCTTGTTTGGATTCATCTGTACTAGTTTTCTTAGGGAACTTTTCATCCACTCCAACCTTTTGTGAAGAAGGCTACATTTTTCTAGAATGTAATCAAATGCCCATGTTAATCATGTCAGATCGAAGATGGCATGTTAGTGCATTTTACAAATCCTGCAAACCATATAGGCCTGTAGTAATGTTCAAAACTGCATGTAGGCACTAACACGTTTTCTTCTTTTGCAGATAATATTACGCCAAGTGGTGGATAATGTGATACAATATAACAATCACGTCGAATGCCTAGATCTGCATCTCTCAGAAATTACTTTGAACTCCTACCGAGGGACCTTACGGAGATTATATTCGCGAGTTCTTTGTTCTCGAGCAAGGGTCTTTGAAGGAAATGAGGTTTGCCCTACATTTATTTCAAAAAATAAATGGCTTGTTGATCAGCGCCTTGGCGCCTGCGGCAGAATGGAATAGGCTCCAAAAATGCTGAATTTCATTTTGGAACTTCAGATGACAGAGTAATCGGAAGTAATCGTGTCAACCTCATACATGACTTCTCAGTGGCTGACCCCTTTGCAAAAATTGTGAGGTTTCGAAACCAGACTTAGAAGTGGTAATATTAGTTTAAACCTCTCTGGTATCCATGTTCATTGGATCAGTGAAGCGTTCTGGTGATGAGCTGAATTTCATTTCTACTATCAGTTTGAACCTTGTAATCTTCAAATTTGAGCCATATAACTCTGGAATTTGAACCTTGTAATATTTTGAGCTTTTGTGGTACAATCGTTGAAATGGCATCGTATGAGACTCATATATTGGTAGCACTATTTTGACCTTAATATGCAATGGTCTTAGATTTTATTAACCATTCTCGAATCTGTTTACCTTGTCAATCTCACAGCACACGATCTGTATAGCTAACTCGACTGCGATCTTCGACATTATTGCACACAGTTGGTTTCTTCCACCGTGTGCCCTGTAGAGCGCAAAATTAATTATCGCACTCGAGTGTCCATCATCACCCCTCTATGTAACTTTGACCTTATCACCCACGGGTAAACTTATGACCGAAGTCACTCCACACACTTCATTTTTATAAAGTTTTTTGCCAATAAACATCCATGATTTGTCCCTCTTCTAGCCGACGCGTGGCCAAACTAGCCGGGCGGGAACCTTGCGCGGTATCGTGGGAACAGGCTCACCGATGATACATTTGGCGCCTCTTCGAGCCCATGCGTGCGGTGCGGTGTTGTCAAGCATGCACTGGAATCCTCCACTATGAACGTCGTGACAAGATGTGACGATTACAGGCCGGCCGGCCCCCATTTATTACAGCGGTCAACCTTTCGATCGCGCCCCACGATTGCAAGAAGCACACCCACCATGAGAAATTCTTAGAGGGTATCCTGCGCGGCTCCAATGGCGCTCCGAGCGGCTGCCGATGACGAGCAGCAGTTCACCATGCATGCCGTGGTGGACACCCACAGAAGGTTCATGGACCTCTCTGATACGTCTCCAACGTATCTATAATTTTTTATTGTTCCATGCTATTATAATATGTGTTTTGGATGTTTATGGGTTTTATTTTACACTTTTATATTATTTTGGGACTAACCTATTGACCCGAGCCTAGTGCCGCCTCTGTTTTTCCCTTGTTTGATATTTCAAGAAAAGGAATATCAAGCGGAGTCGAAACAGAATGAAACCTTCGGAGAAGTTATTTTGGAAGGAAAGATACCCGGTAGACTTGGAGTGCACGTCAGGAAAGAAACGAGGGAGCCATGAGGTAGGGGGGCGCGCCCACCCCCTAGGGCGCGCCCTCCACCCTCGTGGCCCCCCTGACGTACTTCTTCCGCCTATATATATCCATATACCCTAAAACGATCGGTGAACAGAATAGATCGGGAGTTCCGCCGCCGCAAGCCTCTGTAGCCACCAAAAACCAATCGGGACCCTGTTCCGGCACCCTACCGGAGGGGGGAACCCTCACCGGTGGCCATCTTCATCATCCCGGCGCTCTCCATGACGAGGAGGGAGTAGTTCACTCTCGGGGCTGAGGGTATGTACCAGTAGCTATGTGTTTGATCTCTCTCTCTCTCTCTCTCTCTCTCTCTCTCGTGTTCTTGAGGTGATACGATCTTGATGTATCGCGAGCTTTGCTATTATAGTTGGATCTTATGTTGCTTCTCCCCCTCTACTCTCTTGTAATGGATTGAGTTTCCCCTTTGAAGTTATCTTATCGGATTGAGTCTTTAAAGATTTGAGAACACTTGATGTATGTCTTGCCGTGCGTATCTGTGGTGACAATGGGATATCACGTGATTCACTTGATGTATGTTTTGGTGATCAACTTGCGGGTTCCGCCCATGAACTTATGCAAAGGGGTTGGCACACGTTTTCCTCGTGATTCCCCGATAGAAACTTTGGGGCACTCTTTGAGGTTCTATGTGTTGGTTGAATAGATGAATCTGAGATTGTGTGACGCATATCATATAATCATACCCACGGATACTTGAGGTGGCATTGGAGTATCTAGGTGACATTAGGGTTTTGATTGATTTGTGTCTTAAGGTGTTATTCTAGTACAAACTCTAGGGCTGTTTGTGACACTTATAGGAATAGCCCAACGGATTGATTGGAAAGGATAACTTTGAGGTGGTTTCGTAACCTACCATAATCTCTTCGTTTGTTCTCCGCTATTAGTGACTTTGGAGTGACTCTTTGTTGCATGTTGAGGGATAGTTATATGACCCAATTATGTTATTATCGTTGAGAGAACTTGCACTAGCGAAAGTATGAACCCTAGGCCTTGTTTCCTAGCATTGCAATACCGTTTGTGCTCACTTTTATCATTAGTTACTTTGCTGTTTTTATATTTTCAGATTTCAAAAACCTATATCTACCATCCATATTACACTTGTATCACCATCTCTTTGCCGAACTAGTGCACCTATACAATTTACCATTGTATTGGCTGTGTTGGGGACACAAGAGACTCTTTGTTATTTGGTTGCAGGGTTGCTTGAGAGAGACCATCTTCATCCTACGCCTCCCACAGATTGATAAACCTTAGGTCATTCACTTGAGGGAAATTTGCTACTGTCCTACAAACCTCTGCACTATGTCTACAAGAAAAAGGTTGCGTAGTAGACATCACTCTCGGTGGTGTACACCAATGACCCGGTCTGGGTGGAGCACTCCATCCACATCATGAAGCCGTTTCTTGCCGAGGAGAAGTACAAGGTGGTCGGGTTCGACCTCGAGTACACCCGTGCTCGTGCCAGGTCTCGTCCCAAGGTCGCCATCGCCCAGATGTGCGTGCACCACCACGTCCTCGTCTACCACTACTGCCTGGCCACAAGGCCTTGCGAGCGTTTCTCCAGGTTTGTCAACAGCCCCCACTACATGTTCGCTACGGTGGACATCACCAGCAATGTAAAGGCGCACGAGAAATTCGGGCATCGCCTGGTAGAATTTTGTTGACATCCAGGGCCAATACAAGATCTGGGGCAGCAAGGAGCATGAGAAGGACTCACTGGTTCACCTCCCCGAGGCCATCATCGACCCCTACTATAGAGACGTGAAGGATTCGTGCAACAAGGATAAGTGTTCCTGGCACTCGGCCTGAATGGAGAAACTCGACAAAGCTCACGTCGTGTACGCGACCAAGGAGGCGTACACGAGCTACGACATGTACATGCGGATCATTGACATGAGGAAGTGCCTCCTTCCCCAAAACGGCCAGGGATCTAGCCGGAAGCAGAGCAATGGCAAGTGTCGTCGCAACAATAAGTAGATGATTAGATCCTCGTTTCTCCTACTTTAGTATGCATGTAATTGCTTACTTTGGTGTGTGGAAATGTTATGTGTGTAGTCACTTGTGTAATTGTATGCTTAATTTGGTTATGCAATGCTGTCTTTTTAAGTATATATGTTGATGCTCTGTAGACAGAGCATTGATGTTGTGCGGACAAAGAAAATCACATCGTACACGGACTAAACAATGGAACCCGTCGGTGATGTTTTCATCAATCACTCACAACCGTATACCAGCAATCGTTTGCTCACAACACACGCGGCTTGTTAGCAGTGATCGTATGTGTTGTTATCGGTCTTCGCACACGTTTTTGATTACACACATGTTTGCCGCGTATCACACACATCTTGTTAAGTTGAACCGTTTCTGTTCTCATGTCTCAACGCAAACAGTTCATCCGAGTAAACCGCATGCCGTATATCGCACACACCTTGATCTGGCTGACCGTTTCTTTTGTGTTACCTAATCACAAACAGTTCATCCAAGTGAACCGTATGCTGTATATCGCACACACCTTCATCTGGCTGCCCATTTCTTTTGTTCCTCCTCATCGCAAACAGTTAATTGAGCTGAACCATATGCCCTGCATAGCACACGCAACTAAAATCTGAACCGTGTTTGATGCATCCTCCATCGCAAACGTTTTGCACATTTTTGACGGTTTTTTTACACCACCGTTTACGATTATGACATCGCACACAGTTTCGTTGAAGGGTCTCTGATCATAGTGTCGCGTTAGCAGCATCCTGGAGTAGTGCTCGCTGAATTTCATAGCTCACCCTATGCTTGTTCAAGCAGTTGGCTATTGTATCATAGGTGTGAGATGCACCAGCCTGAGCTATGCTACAACAATGTAAATGAGCTTTGAAATACTAGTGCATGCGTGTCATGCAGGGTGACATATGTAGACGCATCCATGGGTGAGAGAGAGAACTGTTCCTCGGCTGTTTGAAATTTGAAATCGGGTGGAGAGAAGAGTGAGGCCACCACGGTTCAATAAATGAGTGCCTCACCCTACATCGCAAATCAACTATTCGACGGAGTCTTGCCGTTAAATATCGCGTAGGCTGACAAAACATTTCGAAGGCACAACTCGGTCAAGGACGTCCTTAGCCTGCACAACGCAACGTCCGTCAACTGAACGTGAGGGCCCAACCGTATCTATTTAGCCCAAGTCCCAGAGTATAGGCATCTTATACCTCTAAGAGTACCTGACACGGCCCATATCCCGGAGAGAACGAGTGCGTAGCCATTCCGTGAGCAGGCGAGCTCGTCCGCTTCTATGGATTTTCGGCTTCTTTTACCTCTACTAGTTGACCCGTTGCGCCAAATGGCGCAGAGACCCGCTAAAGCCATGTTGTCGATGAAAATAGTTTCATTTTGCAATTCAATATTGATAATAGAAAGCCGATGTGTTAAACCATGTTATATTGAAAATGTGTTTATTACGCTACAAAATCCGAATTTTTGAAAAATAATGTATAACATACACAGGCCAGCTAAGGAAGCATTGTTTTAGTTGAAATTATAGTTATCACGATGAGAAATCTGAGTTTGCAAAAAAAAATATTTGTATAAGATGTATAGACCAGCTAAAGATGTAATTTTTTAGCAGTGTTTGCACATTTTTTCTTTGGATGAGCACAAAATATAAGCAATGAAGGTCATTAAGAGCATCATTATTATTCAAAATGATAGCAACTCTATACAACCTGGTATTTGACTATTTTCCTTTTTCTCTCGAGCTCTAATTCTGAACACGGCACAATGAATGATCCACCCCCTATTCTAAGCCTACACTGAAATCTGAATTTAGTGGGTGGCATGTATGTTTGTAGATGAAGCTTAAAACCTGAGAAGAGCATCGTACAAACACATACTACTTCAACTTCAAAAAAACCAACTCCATAACATAGATGAACATTAGAGCATCACTTTTTAGTACAATAGTTTGTATATAATGATAGTACACGGAAGAGAATATTGTGTATAATGATATGAATATAAATGGGCAAAAGAAAACACAATGTCGGGCCAAACCCGAAATATCAACACGACCAATGAAGCTAGAATAATGACAATACATAGGTCACACAATAAATGCAATTCCTACAAAAAAAAGAAAGGAAGAAACCTTGCTAAGCAGAAGAAAGTAGAAGAAAACTTAATCAACAGAAGAGAGAAAAAGCGACCTCCAAGACCGTACAACATACAAAAGAAAAGATGTAATCAGGCCACATGCATTGCACTAAACAGCTCATTATTATTAGGACCTGTGTGCATACCCAAACTTCTTAAGATTTTGTGTAGAGCAGAAATTTTGAAACGACCCAGAATAATGCAGTAAGAAATAAAATACAGGAACTACAAAAACTAATTAATGCAGGTGGTCTACGCACCACAAATCAGGAATCCTACAATTAAAGTACTGTAAACATATGTCTACTGCATTCCAAGTGCTCTAATATTACATCCTTCTTTTTAAGGACGAAATCCATCATCCTAACACATGTCTCGTGCTTGATTTTTCTCTAGCAAATCTTGAGGCGATAAGCGTTCCAGCTCTATGTACATACTCCGATATCCATGAAGTGACTACTTCCATGTTAGAAAAATCACGTAAAGACATGGGTTTGACACAGTTTATAATCACTTGGTCCTCCCATACTTTACATGCCACAGTTTGACAACAAAGGAAGATTGAAAAGCATGTATACATGCATCCACAGATGCTTTCACTTCAGCACGACTACAGCATAAAAAAGGTTGAATATCACCTTCGGCCTATCCATCAGTTTGGGTATTTATCACCTTCAGCAAGACTACTTATTCATTAGAAATGGATCTCTTGAATACCACCTTCGGCTTATCCATCAGTTTGGAGATTTATCACCTTCAGCAAGACTACTTATTCATTAGCAATGGACCTCGTGACCTTTATTGTCAATCTACATTTTCGAAGTATATTTAAATGAAAACATGAGGGCTCTATAAAAGGCTCCCACATAACCTATACACATATAAATTGTTATTCCTTTACAATGAAAAATATGATACATCGGACAGCAAGGTAGCATAACTTTACCTTGTCGATGTTGTTGTAACTTATCCGAAAGTCAACAAAAGCAAAAACTTCAATCTCAACGCCCATTTGACTAAATTGCAGTGACAACTGACAAGTTCTTCACCAAGGTCTCTATAAAAGGCCCATGACTGCTCCACTGTCAAGAAAGCATTACCAAAAACCAGAATGAGCCAAATGTTGAAGCTAAAAAAGAGGATACACCAATCAACATATTTGAGTACCAAAAAAAGGCACGTAGACATAAAACTATTGTTGTCTGATCAATTAAAAAATGGACAACTTTTTCGTTAGGTGCAAAGTGAACTTCAAAGTTATCTTACAGATTTAGTTGCAAGGTTGAGTGAATGACCCATTACTGCTGAAGGTACAGAATCGTGTTTGGATAGCTCCAGCTAATGTTTCATTATGTGACATTTTTTACATTATTCAGCGCACTTCAATAATTTATAGTGCCCCTTTCTTAAAAGCAATATATCTTTATTTCAACATTACCATAGAAAATATCCTTCCAAAACATGATCGACACAAAGCAAAAACCACACATATATCTTTATTTGAACATGAAAAAGCATGAAAACACATGAGCATGTAGTTATATAGATGTGAAATATAAAATACTTGTTTTCATGAATATCTTGAAGTATCACAGTCCTATATTTTATTTTTGCTGGAAATCACACTCCTATACTAAAAGGCTAATCTCCAAATAAGTAAATAAATTATTTCTCTCTTATACATCATATCAATGTACAGAATCTCAACCTGCAAATAAAAATCCTCAGATATGTGCATTGAGTTTTTTTGTTGTTATTATCCTAGCAGGAGCCCCCTATCTCATCTTTTACTGTTCGTTTACACTTAAAAGTAAAATACACGGCGTTGATCATTATTTTTGTTCGAAAGTAGCATAATCCAAATTAGCCGATTTGGAATCCCTCAGAACTAATCGGCTGGCATAAAACCTGTGAAATCAATAACACAATAGAACAATAATTAAATGCTTAGTTTTAAGTTTTACTTAAAGGCATAGACCTGAAAAGTAGTTATCCAACCAATTAGATAAAAGACCTTGATTTGAGTATACCTGCACTTAAACCTTTCATTAGCAATCGTTTTGTTGTTGGTCTGCACCATATAAACCCAAAGCAAGTTTTCCCTTTTACTTTTGTTTTTTTCATGCAAACGCGTAACAGAGAGAGGGTCTGAAAAGAGAGATAGTTCAGAGGAAAGAGAGGGCACGAAGCGGAAGGGGATTACCTGTGA
Organism: Aegilops longissima; assembly: GCA_021605205.1. NCBI lineage: Eukaryota > Viridiplantae > Streptophyta > Magnoliopsida > Poales > Poaceae > Aegilops > Aegilops longissima. The sequence continues at coordinate 484,109,759 of CM038677.1, read as the reverse complement.
GTAGAGGTGAGGATAGAATGGCAGGGTTCCTCCTGTACTGGTTGGGCTACTCCGGGACCTCACGGTGCATGTTGCCGCTGGCGTGCTGCTCCAAGACACACCTCTTGTGCGCCGGGCGCGCGCATTCCGAGCCGCCGGGCACGCCATCCTGAAACGCCTGCGGGGAGGCCACGCCCATCTTACCAAGCTTCGCGCACCGTGCGTATTGCCGTTGCCGCCGACGCCATCTGCTTGTGGTCGCTTTGTCCCCGATTCCTCACACATGCTACTATGCGGAGCAAGGTGGTTGCAGAGGCGGTGGCGGCGCTCACGATGCAGTGGAGACGAGCCCATCCACCTCCCTGCCTGGCATATATACACGATGTATAAAGCATGGACCTGGAAAGAAAAATACAAGGGATTACCTAAATATATGCTGCAGTACACCTATTTATCTAACTGAAATTAAGCCTACCACTTCCTGCTCTCTATTACTTCAGAATCATATGTATGAGAAAACATTGTTACCCGTTACTTTATACTGATAAACTGCATGCTCCGGGACAAGGTCGCTCACCACGGCACGCTGACAGCTCCTTTCTCTTCTTGAATCAACATCTTGATTTTGAGATGCAACATATAACCAGGTTTTTATCTTACAACAGAAGGGAATCCTCGCAATCTGCTAGATACAAGTACTTTGTATGACATTCCTGAGCCATCAATTTGCCGGTCCTTTTCTTCTTGAAACCAACATTGACAACACCAACTGATTTTCCAGCATGCAATAGCTTCCCCTCAACTTCTGTTTCTTCCTGGAAAAATAAAAGAAATAGTTTACAGCATGTAAGATAACTATTAAAATAAAATAAGAGTGAAAAGACAAAGGTATGTTCTAAATTAATCAAGCCTTATGATAATATTCTAGCAAGAAGCTGGCCAAAGCTTCCCTTTGGGGGGCAAAAATTATAACCAAGCAACCTGAAAAGTACGTCCGGAATCTTCAGAGCAATATCTAGGCAACATGACAATAACTCTGATCCTAAACTAATTCTAGGAACCTCTTAGAGCAATATCTGGACAACATGACAACAATTCTGATCCTAAACTAATCTTGGCAACATTTTGTACCCAACAAGCTCCAATTTGTACTCAGAGCCATCAAAGGAAGCAAAAACTGAATAACACCTAGTCGTGTAAATGCAGGGGCACTAAATTCAACCATCTTTTCTACTTAGTACACACTTGCAGTCCTATAATATTAAAATAACTGGAAGGTAAGAAGTAGTGGTCCTTTTATCTTGCCAATTGAGATATTAGCATACCAACTTCCGGTGATGCTTCTCAAACACCAAATTCCTTATTACATATGCATCATGCCGCAATAAAATTTAGATGATGGCAATCTTCACAAAATGCGGATGGTACCTGCCTAAACTTGACACCATCGACCAGATGTAATTTCGATATCATGGTCAAAACTAAAAAAGAACAAGCAAGGAGTAAGCCGCTGCCTAGCAAACTTACCACGGGGGACAGAGCATAACAAACCCCTGCAAAACTATGAAAAAAGGTTCCAGTCAAACAAGAGAGGAAATCAAAAGGGGATAAAAAAAAGATCCTTCTTCTCTGCTAATCTGAGAGGGATAAACAGAGGGTAAAATGACTCACTGAACCTATCTCTCCCTGACTGGTCTGTCAAGACCTCGGTTGTAGCAAAGGTATTTGCTCCTGTTCCCCATGGACCACCGTGCAACCACAACAAGGCCATGAACATGAACTGGAAGATGGAAATCAGCACCAAATCAGGTAATATTGGAGGATGTCAGGTTTGCACTCCACATTTTACAATTCATAGGTGCACTTTTTCTTTTGTTCAAACATAAAGTAATTAAGTATTAAGTATCAGCCTGGGCCCCTCTAATGAAAAATTCCATACAACAGCTAAGCTAATATCCATACTCCAAGCGTGAAGTTTAAACAGAAAATCAAACAGAGGTAACAATCTCACTTTGCCTGTAAATGGAATGCAACTATAAGGAGATAAATTCCGTGGAACAAATCGTTCCATCTTTGGGACAATTAACACCATGTATCTTAGCCCAGAAATTCATCTACAGAAGCATCTGAAATCTTTCATCAATAAAAGAAACAAGTTTAAATATCCTTGATCTTGACATGCCTGCAAATCGGAAGAACATCAATGCCATATGGAGATGCATTATGCATAAATAGCAAGATCAGGAGGACATTATTGTGTGCTGGTGAGAGAGAGAGAGAGAGAGAGAGAGAGAGAGAGAGAGAGAGAGAGAGAGAGAGAGAGGATCCGAGGGGAAGCTCACCTTGGCATCAGCCATTGCTTGATGCCCGTGCTGCTCCCCAAAATCTGCTCGTGGTCGCCTCTCCCCGCCACCGCACACATGGTGCTAGGCAGAGCCGTGCACCTTCTCCCTGCGCACCTCTTACGTACCGCGCCATGTGCTCATTGCTGCCCTCCAGCGCGGACGTGACCCTCACTTACGGATCACGGTCCATCAAGGCCGAGCTCTTGTACGCGTCGCCGTTGTTGGCTGCGCTGGTCGCGGGGTTCCTCTTGTACGGAGGGGCTCTGGCTGAGTTGAGCTTGGGGTGGACCAGGGAGGGAGGAGGAGGAGCTTGGGGCGAACCAGGGAGGGAAGAGGAGGGCAGATGCAGGAGGGCGCGGCTAGGGTTCATGCCGGTGGCGGCTGAGACGAGGGAGGAGGGAGGGGTGCGGGCGTGCAGCTGTGGGGATTGGGGGCCAATGGGCTTTCCAGGAGGCGCAACCAATCGGACGCTCACACTGACGAACCCAGCCAATACATGACGACCCCACCAACAAAGCGGCCCACCGGTCATGCACAAGTGAAAGAAACAACATGGTGAAACCTGCAGTGAATATCCAACGATCAAGGGGAGGCGTGGCGGGAATTTTAATACGATCGGACGGCCAAGAACGGCCCAATCGGGGGAGCTTCGTGGAGGCAAGTTGGCTAGCATCATTATATGTTAAAATATCCTTCGTCCGAGGGAGAGCTGCCCCAACAAAAGAAAGTTGTACCGGAGAAATAAAAAACCTTGTCTAGGCCCAACAATACATTGTAAGCCCATAATATGTTACCGGCTCAGAAGCAATAACCACCCATGACAGGCCCATCTCCCTGCACCCTCTCTCTGGCGTCGCCCCTTTCCGGCACGGCTTTACGCCACGCCCTCTCCTCTCCATTTCTCTCGCACCCTTCCCCCATCCTTAAACCCTAGTTCTCCCTCTCCCTCTCCCGTCCCGCCTCCACGATGGTGACCGCCGACGGCCAGTCCCAGCCTGCGGCCACCGAACCCTCCCCATCCCCGGCCAAGCGTAAGACGGACACCGACTCCGAGATCTCTCCCCTCGACCCACCCGCCAAGGCCGCCCGCCTCGGCGCTGACGAGGAGGCCGCCGCCGAGGCCAAGGCCCGGGTCGCGGACAAGGGGAAGGGCAAGATGGTGGTCGATGAGGAGGAGGAAGGCGACGAGGAAAGCGACGAGGAGGAGGATGACGAGGAGGTCGAGGGAGATGGCGACGAGAGTGACGGCTTATGCGAGGATCCCCTCTCCGAGGTCGACCTCAACAACATCCTGCCCTCTCGGACCCGCCGCTGCGCCCCAGCACAGCCTGGGGCGTACCTGGTGCCACCAGAGGAGGCAGCGGAGGATGACGAGGACGATGAGGACGCAGACGTCGACATGGCTCCCGGGGAGGAGAGCGGCGACGGGGAGGAGAGCGATTAGGGTCGCAGCTGGACTAACTCGCTAAGCAATCCCTTCGTCTCGCGCTTGTGATGCACAGAAATGTTTCTATGAACTGTTCCCTTGTGGAAGTACATTTCTGCGATTGCATCCAGTTTAGGCCTTTAGGTACCTTATTTATGCATCATGAGCGTTTAATTTCGCAGGTATGACCTAATTTAAGTGTTTTTATCAAGTAAACAAGTATCACTGCTGGTGCTTCTGGATTATGTTTCCGCAACCTTGGTTTTGCTCACTGAGATAACTAGATCTATTCATGCTGTGTACTTGGACTTGGATGTGCATGTGGATTGTGCCCTTTATGTTGGAATTTTTTGTATCAGGTAGACATAGCTGTAGCCCTGCTTGCAGTTGCAATTGGATAACGTTGCCCTGATTTCACACATTCACACAGCTTGGAGGGCCTTATGCTGTCCTTGTTTGATGCATAGCATTTTTCTTCTGGAACCGTTGGACTTAACCTTGTCCAGTTAGGTATACTATCATTTATATTCACCCTGTTACACTCTTGAGGTCATATCTGAGCATTTCTGAAAAGGTTTAAGCATATATATTGTTTTGTTGGGGTGAGCCTTTAATTGGCCAGGGAACAATATTGCATCTTCTGGCATGTACTTATAGGACCAAGCCAGGGTATGCAGTGTGCTGTGGTTATCCTAACAGTGCATTTTTAATGTCGTGCTTTCTTATTTGTTTGATGTGTTTCTGATTGTCCTTTGCCTTTTCTTTTAATGTTGATTCAACCTAGATTGTTCAGCTAGTTGCACCCTTTAGGTCATGCAAGGCTAAGTGTTTATTCTCTTACTGTCTATTCAACCTTAATACTGTTTAGCTAGTTGTGCCCTTTTAAGCATGGTTGAAGTATCTGTTCTCCTGTTACCCTGAGTGCTTTGTAACTCATCTTGAGTACTACAATTCCTAGCGATGATAGCTATCATTGTATTGCTAACATGGTTAGAAAGTTAGAATGGTTCATGATTGGATAAAAGAAAAGCAGATCTGTTTGATGCTTCCGTACTGGGCCTCGCCTTTTACACATACCAAGTATTTCCCTTAGTTTAAGTTATTTTAGATCCCTAGTGGATTTATCTCAATAGAACTTGCATTTTTAGTTGCGTATAAAGGAAGTGGTCATATTGCTAATTTAGAAAGGTAGAACATGCATGGGCAAGGACATTGTGAGGTATGTTCTTGCAAAAGGCAGTTGTGCAAGCCTGCAAGGGCATGAAACCATACAGGACTGATGTTTGTGTAGTCAGTTGTGTGACATTAATGATAAACCATAAACTTGTCATCTACTCCCTCCGTCCCAAACTGTAAGATCATTTTTGACACTATGATCCCACAAATAGTGTCAAAGATGATCTTACAGTTTGGGACAGAGGGAGTAGATGACAGTAGTGTGCCACAATCCCACAAATATGTTAGTCACCTTAATTTGGCACCTGAATCAGTGATGCAAATAAGTGAACGCATCGTAGAGTGTAACTCCTGTCTCTAGTTATGCAATCATTCATGAGTGCTACAATACCTTGTGGCTAGAAATTGGTGTTTGTGTCGTATCTAACTAATATATCTGGTTTGAGCTTTTTGTCTGTTCAAAATAAGAGATAGGCTGACTATATCAGAGAAACTATTATCACTTATACATATGTTGTTGACCACATTTTTGTGTTAATGGTAACTTCTACTTTCTATATACTTCTCCATGCTTCTATGCTGTCATTTTATTGCTTCTTCACACCAATGACAATGTTCTGTCACACTGTTGCTTTTATATCCGATGTTAGTGTATCTCTTTGCGTTTGGCTGACATTTAAGGCTACTTTCATCATTATTTTGGTCACATTTGTTTTTGCTCTACTGATTTGTAATGTCAACATGAGAATGGGTTTAAGATAGTATCATTGCCCGCCCATTTGCTTCACTGTTCAGTTTGTAGTATCTGAATACATTTCAGGAATAATATGGTGACGTGTTTGGTTCCGCACTTTTTCGCTGTCTTCCGATTACACCGTCTCATGAGTACGGTATATTGTTTTGTTTGGGTTGGGCCGGTTTCAGTTCCAATATATAGTAAATGGTCCTTCACAAAATCCAAAATGGAATGTATCGATAGGTATTGAATAACAACGCTAGACTTACCCACTTCCTTTACTCTACTGAGAACTAGCATTCGTGATCTATCTTTTCCGCCGGCCGGGGCCCCCCTTCGTCGTCGTGAACAGGAGGGTCGGCAATCTCCCTTCTTTGCTTAATTGGTGCTCCCTTTTCTCCGCTGCAAGCTGTCCTTCCTTCAGTGTCTTCAACAAGGCCGCAAGCTACTTGTCATCTTCTCTTTGGTTGAACCAAACATATCAGATAATAATCTAATCCTTGACCTAGTGCAATGTATTCTCTCATTGTGAACCGAATACTTTAGGTGCGAGCAGCAAGTGTATTATCACTCGGGCCCATTTGTCAGGACCCGAAGAGTATGTGGGGAATTTACCAAGAATTCTATGGACAATTGGGACGAATCTAGTATGAGGTATGAGGAACTCTAGGGTTCCAGTGTATTAGCCATGACAGCGATAAGAGGAAATCATCCAAAAGCATATTCTGTCCAGCCACAACCCGGCTAGTTATAGGGGAGGGTTTAACATGAATGAAAAACAGTTATTAGACGCACCCTCACTGTTACAACGGTAATAACCTTCAATGGCTGTGATGAGCCAATAGCCAAGGAGCGATCCTAGCTGTTGGATTACTGAACCGGTATTTGCTACAGTTAACTGAATATATGACAGTCTGACATTGCTCCATCTTGAGACACGACGTGTCCTCACGGCGTCTGTTCAGCGGCACGCCAAGGTTGAGTTGTCTCAGGTTGAGTTGTCTCCTTGAAGAATTCTGGGAATGTTTATTTGGTGAAATCTGCATCTTCCCATGTTGCTCCATCTGGGGACAAGTTCTGCCACTGAATGAGCCACTGAACCACTGGCGTAGTGTGTCTGGGTACTTGCCGAACTTGCAAAACAGCTGCTGGTCCAGTTTTTATAGTGCCATCTTCATTGACCATTGGAAGATGAGGGCTAAGAATAGACTTTGGTCCAATATGCTTCTTGAGTTGGCTCACATGGAACACTGGATGTATCTTGACTTCACCAGAGAATTGTAACTTGTATGCAGATTTGCCCACTTTCTGACTAATCATGAATGGACCATAGTATTTGTTTTGGAGTTTAAGAGCTCCTTTGAACCCAAAAGCAGCCAGTCTGTATGGTGCCATTTTCAGATAAACCAAGTCTCCCACCTCAAATGTTTTTTCCACTCTTTTCATATCAGCATAGTGCTTCATTCTGTTTTGTGCCCTGTGCAATTTTTCATTGATTTGCTCCAACATATGTTGTTTGGAAGAAAGGAAATCTTGAGCTTCAGTGTCATCTGGACCAGGAATTGCTAGCTCACTAATTAAGGGAGGGGGAAAACCATATAGAGCTTGGAAGGGGGACATCTTTAAGGCAGTATGATATGTGGAGTTGTACCAGTATTCAGTAAGAGGTTACCAAGAGATCCACTTCTTTGGTTCAGTTGTGGTCATACACCTCAGATATGTTTTCAAACACTGGTCTACCATTTTTGTCTGGCCATCAGTATGAGGATGGTAAGCTGTACTATACCTCAATTCCACTTTTAATGCATTAAAGATATTTCTCCATAATTTGCTGGTGAAGATTCTGTCTCTGTTTGATATGATCAACATAGGAGGTCCATGCAACCTAATGATCTGATCTACAAATGCTTGAGCAACAGTGAGGACAGTATAGGGATGAGACAGTGGAATGAAATGAGAATATTTGGTAAACCTATCCACCACCACCATTATGACTTCTTTTCCTTGGGAGTTTGGCAAACCCTCAATAAAGTCCATTGTAACATGCTGCCAAGCCATGTCAGCTACAGGGAGTGGGTCCAATAGGCCAGGTTGCAAACAATGTTCAAGTTTGGCTCTCTGGCAAATAGGGCAAGCAGCAGTAAAGTGTTCTACCTCTTGTTTTAGACCAGGCCAATAGAAATGCTCTTAATCCTCTGGTATGTGGCTCTCATTCCTGAGTGTCCTCCCACAGGTGAGCTATGTAATGCTTGGATTAATATAGTTCTCAATGCAGTGTTGTTCCCTACCAATATCTTGCCTTTGTATCTGATAATCCCAGCATGAATGGTGTAATCTGGGTTAGCAGTAGGTTGTTGCAGCAACAATTGTTCCATTAACTGTTTGGAGACTGGATCTTGCTGGTAACAGGAAATGAGGTCTTCTGCCCAGATAGGTGTGGCAGCAGACATAGCTAAGCAACTTGGAAGTAATCTGGACAGAGCATTTGCTACCATGTTTTCACTTCTTTTTTGTACTAGTTTTGAAATTAAACTCCAGAAGCTCCATCATTAACTTATGTTGTACTCCTTTTGAAGGAAATATGCCCTAGAGGCAATAATAAAGTTGTTATTTATATTTCCTTATATCATGATAAATGTTTATTATTCATGCTAGAATTGTATTAACCGGAAACTTAGTACATGTGTGAATACATAGACAAAAAGGAGTGTCACTAGTATGCCTCTACTTGACTAGCTCGTTGAATCAAATATGTTCAAGTTTCCTAGCCATAGACATGAGTTGTCATTTGATTAACGGGATCACATTATTAAATAATGATGTTATTGACTTGACCCATTCCGTTAGCTTAGCACTTGATCGTTTGGTATATTGCTATTGCTTTCTTCATGACTTGTACATGTTCCTATGACTATGAGATTATGCAACTCCCGAGTACCGGAGGAACACTTTGTGTGCTACCAAACGTCACAACGTAACTGGGTGATTATAAAGGTGCTCTACAGGTGTCTCCGATGATACTTGTTGAGTTGGCATAGATCAAGATTAGAATTTGTCACTCCGATTGTCGGAGAGGTATCTCTGGGCCCTCTCGGTAATGCACATCACTATAAGCCTTGCAATCAATGTGACTAATGAGTTAGTTGCGGGATGGTGCATTACGGAACGAGTAAAGATACTTGCCGGTAACGAGATTGAACTAGGTATTGAGATACCGACGATCGAATCTCGGGCAAATAACATACCGATGACAAAGGGAACACCGTATGTTGTTATGCTGTTTGACCGATAAAGATCTTTGTAGCATATGTAGGAGCCCATATGAGCATCCAGGTTCCGCTATTGGTTATTGACCGGAGACGTGTCTCGGTCATGTCTACATAGTTCTCGAACCCATAGGGTCCGCACGCTTAACGTTCGGTGACGATCTGTATTATGAGTTTATGTGTTTTGATGTACCAAAGATAGTTTAGAGTCCCGGATGTGATCACAGACATGATGAGGAGTCTCTAAATGGTCGAGACATAAAGATTGATATATTGGACGGCTATATTCGGACACCGGAAGTGTTCCGGGTGATTTCGGAGAAAACCGGAGTGCCGGAGGGTTACCGGAACCCCCCGGGAGAACTAATGGGCCACATGGGCCTTAGTGGAGAGAGGGCCGGCCAGGGTAGGCCGCGCGCCCCCTCCCCCTCTGGTCCTAATTGGACTAGGGAAGGGGGGCGGCGCCCCCCTTTCCTTCTCCCTCTCCTCCTTCCTTTCCCCCTCCTAGTAGGAGTAGGAAAGGGGAGGCCTACTCCTACTAGGAGGACTCCTCCTCTCCTGGCGCGCCACAAGGGTCGGCCGGCCTCCCCCCTTGCTCCTTTATATACGGGGGCAGGGGGCACCCTAGGACACACAAGTTGATTGTTCCAAGCCGTGTGCGGTGCCCCCCTCCACCATAATCCACCTCGGTCATATCGTCGTAGTGCTTAGGCGAAGCCCTGCGCCGATAGCTTCATCATCACCGTCATCACACCATCGTGCTGACGAAGCTCTTCCTCGAAGCTCTACTGGGTCGTGAGTTCATGGGACGTCACCGAGCTGAACGTGTGCAGATCACGGAGGTGCCGTACGTTCGGTACTAAGATCGGTGATACGTCTCCAACGTGTCTATAATTTTTGATTGTTCCATGCTATTATATTATCCATCTAGGATGTTTTATATGCATTTATATGCTATTTTATATGATTTTTGGACTAACCTATTAACCTAGAGCCCAAAGCGGTTTACTTTTTTTCCTTGTTTTGAGTTTTACTGAAAAAGGAATACCAAACGAGTCCAATGGACGTGCTAATTTTTGACGATTTTTTATGGACCAAACGAAGACCCCGGAGTAAAAGAGTTGAGTCAGAAGAGTCTCAGACCGTCCATGAGGGTGGGGCCGCCCAGCGCGCCACCCTACCTCGTGGATGACTCGGGCACCTCCCTGACTTGTTCCCGATGCCAAAAATTCCTATAAATACCGAAACCTCCAGAAAATAACCTAGATCGGGAGTTCCACCGTCGCAAGCCTCTGTAGCCACCGAAAACCAATCTAGACCCGTTCCGGCACCCTGCCGGAGGGGGGGAATCCCTCTCCGGTGGCTATCTTCATCATCCCGGTGCTCTCCATGACGAGGAGGGAGTAGTTCACCCTTGGGGCTGAGGGTATGTACCAGTAGCTATGTGTTTGATCTCTCTCTAGTGTTCTTGAGGTGGTACGATCTTGATGTATCGCGAGCTTTGCTATTATAGTTGGATCTTATGATGTTTCCCCCCCCCCCCCTCTACTCTCTTGTAATGGATTGAGTTTTCCCTTTGAAGTTATCTTATCGGATTGAGTCTTTAAGGATTTGAGAACACTTGATGTATGTCTTGCATGTGCTTATTTGTGGTGACAATGGGATATCACGTGATTCACTTGATGTATGTTTTGGTGATCAACTTGCAGGTTCAGTTGAACTTATGCATAGGGGTTGGCACACGTTTTCGTCTTGACTCTCCAGTATAAACTTTGGGGCACTCTTTGAAGTTCTTTGTGTTGGTTGAATAGATGAATCTGAGATTGTGTGATGCATATCGTATAATCAAACCCGCAGATACTTGTGGTGACATTGGAGTATCTAGGTGACATTAGGGTTTTGGTTGATTTGTGTCTTAAGGTGTTATTCTAGTACGAACTCTTGAATAGATCGATCAGAAAGAATAACTTTGAGGTGGTTTCGTACCCTACCATAATCTCTTCGTTTGTTCTCCTCTATTAGTGACTTTGGAGTGACTCTTTGTTGCATGTTGATGGACTGTTATATGATCCAATTATGTTATTATTGTTGAGATAACTTGCACTAGTGAAAGTATGAACCCTAGGCCTTGTTTCAACGCATTACTATACCGTTTGTGCTCACTTTTATCAATAGTTACCTTGCTATTTTTATATTTTCAGATTACGAAAACCTATATCTATCATCCATATTGCACTTGTATCACCATCTCTTCACCGAACTAGTGCACCTATACAATTTACCATTGTATTGGGTGTGTTGGGGACACAAGAAACTCTTTGTTATTTGGTTGCAGGGTTGTTTGAGAGAGACCATCTTCATCCTACGCCTCCCACAGATTGATAAACCTTAGGTCATCCACTTGAGGGAAATTTGCAACTGTCCTACAAACCTCTGCACTTGGAGGCCAACAACGTCTACAAGAAGAAGGTTGTGTAGTAGACATCAATCGGTCTATCGTGAAGACGTACGACTACATCAACCGCGTTGTCATAACGCTTCCGCTTACGGTCTACGAGGGTACATGGACAACACTCTCCCCTCTCGTTGCTATGCAGCACCATGATCTTGCATGTGCGTAGGATTTTTTTTGAAATTACTACGTTCGCCAACACCTTTAGTAATCTTCTGATTAGTAATGGATTTCAAGGATTGTTGATTAGTTTAATGATTAACTCATTTCCTAGGAGATAATGTCTCCATTTCTTGAGTGCTTCCAAGATAGCAAGAGCTTCTTTCTCATATGTTGACATAGCTGCATTTCTAGGGCAGAGTGAGGAACTATAGTATGCTAGTGGTCTGCCCTGTTGCATTGGAACTGCCCCTATGCCTCTCCCTGAAGCATCTATTTCCAGTATAAAGGGCGGGGAGAAGTTTGGCAATGCTAGTACAGGAGCTGTGGTTAGGGCTGGTTGAAGTTGTGCAAATGCTTTGTCATGTTCTTGCTTCCATACAAACTGCCCTTTCTTGAGAAGATCATGTAGGGGTCTGCAAATCATGCCATATCCTTCGATGAATCTTCTGTAATAACCAGCTAGGCCCAAAAAGCTTCCCAACTTAGTCTCAACTTAGTAACAGAATTTGGTGTGGGCCACTCGGCAATGGCAGCTATCTTCTTAGGATCAATTGCTACCCTTTTTTCAGATATGATATGTCCCAAATATTCCACTTGCTGTACAACAAATACACATTTGGACATTTTAGCAAATAGTTGGTGTTCCTTCAATAGTTGCAGCACTGTTTGTAAATGTGCTTTATGTTCCTGGAGGCTTCTGTTGTAAATTGATATATCATCAAAAATACTAGCACAAATTTCCTCAGGTATGGACCAAAGATACTGTTCATTAGTGCTTGAAATGTTCCTGGAGCATTTGATGACCAAAAGGCATTACTAGATATTCAAAATGGCCCAAATAAGTTCTGAAAGCAGTTTTCTGTATATCCTTAGGATGCATTCTTATTTGGTGGTATCCAGATCTGAGATCAATTTTGGAGAAGTATTTTGCTCCATGTAATTCATCCAGAAGATCTTCTATCACTGATATAGGAAACTTGTTCTTCACTGTCAGAGAATTGAGTTTTCTGAAGTCAGTGCAAAGTCTCATTGAACTATCTTTCTTCTTAACCAACAGTACAGGAGCTGCATATGGACTCTGGTTAGGTCAGATGAGATGTGCAGCTAGTAACTTCTTGATTGATCTTCCATTTCTTGTTTTGTGATGTTGAGGAACTCTATAAGGTCTCACATGAGGAGGAGCTGCACCAGGGATCAATGGAATAGTGTGGTCAAGAGCTCTTTCAGGTGGTAGTGCTTTGGGTAGCTCAAAAAGATCGGCATATTGCAACAACAACTTTTGGATTTGAGGTGGTGTTTGTGTTCCTTCAGGTGCCTCCATTAATATGTTATGCACTTGTAACAAGAAACCTTCCACTCCTTTATCCGACAACTTGTTCATTTCCTCAGCTTACACTTATTTCACATTTTCAGAATTGTTGAAAACTGCAGTAGGTACAGTTTGTTTCCTTTCCTTGGTGAAACTGAATGTTTTCTCAGGTATATTGGATAAAACAGGACTGTCTACAGTCATCCAATCATATCCCAGAATAACATCATGACTTGGCAATGTTAATACTCTAAAATTGTGAGTAAGTTTCAATTTGGCCATTTGAAATACACAGTTTGGAACTACTGCTGCAAACAGTAATCTTCCTCCCCCAGCTACGGCTATAGTTCTTTCCTTAACAGGGAGGAGCTGGCAGTTTGCTTTGTTAGCAAAATCTTGGTTAATGAAAGAAGAAGTACTGCCAGAGTCAAGTAGGGCTACTGCTCTCTTGCCATTGATATAGATGATCACGGTAGGAGTAGGTACTGCCAATTGATGACCAATTGCATGAGCAGAAATAAACATTGCATGTTCTCCTTCTTGTGTATTTTCTTGCTGCTCTTGTTGCTCTATTTCCTCATTGTCAATTACAATCTGTTCTAGATTGTCCTGTTGCAGCAAATTGATGTTAGGAATTAACTTACATTTGTGCCCATGCATCCGCTTATCCCCACACCTCCAGCACTCTCCTACTTTTTTGATTTTCTGAGTATTGTTAGCTGGTACTTCAGCTTTTTTGATAGGAAGTTGCTGTTGTGCTACAGGAGTACTCTGCTTGGGCTGAGATGTCCAATTGGATTTTTGACAAAAATTATTGAAAGTTGTACCCTGTTTCTTACTAGCGACAACTATATGTGGATGATTAGGTTCTATGTCCCTTGCCATACAATAAGCATCTGCCAATCTTTGAGGCCTCAAAGGTCTAAGCTGGAATTTATTTCCTTCTCTCAAACAATTAACATAACATCTGACAAACCAAAGCTATCCTAGTTCAGGATTTTCCTCTTGCACATCTGCCATAAGATCTTCAAAGATTTTTATATATTCAGATACAGTATGATGCAACTGCTTGACTGAATTAAACTTTTTTTGTTAGATCATAAGAGCCCTTATCAGAAAATCTTTTAATTACTTCTGCTCCAAATTGTTTCCAAGTGATCTGTTTCTTCAACAAACCAGGCCTCCTGAGCCATACATCTGCTTCATCAATCACATACATTTGAGCTAATGATACATTGTACTCCTCTGGAGCTCCAGACATTTGGAAGTATTTGTTACATTGCCTTATCCATCCTACTAGATCTGTCCCAGAAAATCTAGGGAAATCAAGCCTAGGTCCTTTAGTTACTGACTTCATGAGCTGAGCTTGCATATCCTTCTCATAGGTTTTATAGTATCCTTGCCACAACTGCATGTCCCTGTTTTGCTGATAGAACTGGTTAAATGCAGGTGTGTGTGCATTGTGTCTACCAGTAACAGGAGTTCCTATTGCACTAGCAGTATCATTTCTTCCTTGCTGAGCAAAACCAGGAGGTACTGTAATTCTCTTTGTTCTAATTGGAGGTAAATACTGCAGCTGTATGTCCTCCAATTGTTTAGATTTTTCTTTCTCTGTTGCCAATTGTTTCTTCAATTGCTCTATTTTCTCTGCTTTCTCTTGTGTTTGTTCCTGATGGAGTGTAGGAGATCAAACTATAGGTGCAGAACTGGAAGGATTATCATGCTGGGGTTCAGATTGAGATGATTTAACCAATTTTTGCAGAACATCACTGATAGCTGATAATTGTTTGCTCAGGTACAAAATAACTTTCTCCATTGTACCCACTGTTGCAGAAATTTGTCCTTGCTTAGCACCAATCACTTGAACTTCCTCTTGTAATTTGGATACTTGAGTCTGCATCTGGATGTTGTCTTGCTGCAGAACACCAAAGTCATCCCGCAAGGACAAGATCTCTTGAAGATTCGCGTCATCAATCGCCTTAGAGCGCCCCATCACCTGATCTGAAGCGAGAGGTAGGAATTTTACCACTGGTGCACCAACACCTAATTCTCACCTCAGATCATGTCGCCGCCACGATCCACGCCTCCCTGGCACACGGATCGGAGCTAAAACACGGAATTTTACCGATCGAGCGATGTGCTCGAACAACCGCTCCCGCTCGGCCGATCTGTGTCCGAATAATCACCGCCACCAACGCCACCTGACCATGCCCTGCCGCCAACAGCGCCAGAAATCATCCCGCCGTTGTCGAAGAAGAAGGGTGGGAAACAGGGTGGGATTCGTCGATTTGGGGAGTTTTTTTGCTCCTACGCGCGCTTTCGCCGAAGAACGAAGGCTCTGAATACCAATTTGTCAGGACTCGAAGAGTATGTGGGGAATTTACCAAGAATTCTATGGGCAATTGAGACGAATCTAGTATGAGGTATGAGGAACTCTAGGGTTCTAGTGTATTAGCCATGACGGTGATAAGAGGAAATCATCCAAAAGCATATTCTGTCCAACCACAACCCGGATAGTTATAGGGGAGGGTTTAACCTGAATGGAAAACAGTAACTAGACGCACACTCACTGTTACAATGGTAATAACCCTCAACGGCTGTGATGAGCCAATAGCCAAGGAGCGATCCTAGCCGTTGGATTACTGAACCGGTATCTGCTACAGCTTACTACATATATGACAGCTACTCATCAGGGTAAGACACCATTCCACCCCTCTAGTCCTGTTCTGAACTGGTAGTGATGACCGAGCGGGCAATTCCTATTTGACAGTATGCGACAAGGTGTCAACCTTCCGCATGAAGTGGCTCATGAGAGGGCCGACCCATTTTTTTTGAACAACAACAATTTTTTATTATTTGTAAATAATGGTTACATCGTCTATAAGGAGAGATACAATCTCATCCAAAGGCTCCTTAAACCAATCTCTTGTCACTGAAAATTCGCTAACCTAGTAAGTTCATGGGAAATCTTATTTGTTCCCTGGTACAATGTTAAAAACTAGTAAGAAAAAAATCACAAGCCAAAAAGTAGCAGTCATAAAAAACTGCCACCGCTGGCTGCTGCTCCTGTAGACCGTTGAAAGGATTGAGAAGAGGTGTCTAGAGGGTGGTGATTAGACCCTCAACAAAGAAAAGTAGCAGTTTTTAGTTTCTTTAAGTTAAGGTGGAGTTTTAGCACAAGTTTAAACATTCACAATACATTTCAAGCAAGCATGGCAAGAGTATATGAGCAGCGGAAAGTAAAGCATGCAAGTTGCAAGAATGTAAAGGGAGGAGTTTGGAGTATGCAAACACAATTGGAGACACGAAGATTTTTTCCGTGGTTCCGATAGGTGGTGCTATCGTACATCCACGTTGATGGAGACTTCAACCCACGAAGGGTAACGGTTGCGCGAGTCCACGGAGGGCTCCACCCACGAAGAAGCAACCTTGACTATCCCACCATGGCCATGGCCCACGAAGGACTTGCCTCACTAGGGTAGATCTTCACGAAATAGGCAATCTCCTTGCCCGTACAAACTCCTTGGTTCAACTCCACAATCTTGATGGAGGCTCCCAAGTTACATCTAACCAATCTAGGAGACACCACTCTCCAAAAGGTAATAGATGGTGTGTTGATGATGAACTCCTTGCTCTTGTGCTTCAAATGATAGTATCCCCAACATTCAACTCTCTCACACAGATTTGGATTTGGTGGAAAGAAGATTTGAGTGGAAAGCAACTTGGGGAAGGCTAGAGATCAAGATTCATGTGGTTGGAATGGAATATCTTGGTCTCAACACATGAGTAGGTGGTTCTCTCTCAGAAAATGTATGCTGGAAGTGTAGGCACGTTCTGATGGCTCTCTCCATGAATGAAGAGTGGGTGAAGGGGTATATATAGCCTCCACAAAACATCTAGCCGTTACACACAATTTACCAAACTCGATGAGACCGAATCATGAAACTCCGTCAGCCCGATTTAGTTCAAAATGTGAACGTTAGGATTTTTGGTGGGACCGATATGATCAATTCGGTGGGACCGATGTGCTAGGGTTAGGGTAAAACCTCAACTCAGTTTGACCGATTACACAAACTCGATGGGACCGATTTTGGTAATAAGCTAAACAGAGAGTTGGTCAAGCAAACTCGGTGAGACCAATCGCATATCTTGGCGAGACCAAAATTATTGCAACAGGAACCAGAGAGTTTGCAAGCCCATCTCGGTGAGTGAAAGTGCGTTATATCGACTAGAGGGGGGGGGGTGAATAGGCGATTTTTATGAATTCTTCACTGAGGAATTTGCAGGTGAGGAAATTCCTTAGTGAAGAACTACTAGCAGCGGAATAAGTACTTAAAAGTAAACATAACAGAACACAAGCATGGTCATCATGATGAAATGTAGACAAGCACAGAGTACAGAAAGCGTAAACACAGGATAACACAGGATGAAGACAAACAGACTGAAGAAATTGAACTGAGGAAATAGTGAAAGTCTTCAGTCAAAGTCTTCAAACAAATATGAACAAGCGCACAACAACTGTAATGAGGAAATGAAAGAGTTGAGGAAATAGAACCAGTAAGCTTGGTGAAGACAATGATTTGGTAGACCAGTTCCAAGCTCTTTGTCTCGGTTGTACATCCGTTGGAGCGGCTAGGTATTTAAACCTCGATGACACCCATCCGAACACACAGTCCTCACCGTATTCTCCTTGATCTAAGGTCACACAGACTCGCCCAATCACTTGTGGTAAGTCTTGGTGACTTCCAACCTTCACAAACTTCGGTCACTCGGCGATCCACAATTCCTCTTGGATGCTCTAGACCATGACGCCTAACCGTCTGGAAGAAGCACAGTCTTCAAAGGTAATAAGCGTCGGATCCACGCAGGATCAATCTCTTCAGTTATGCTCAATCACTTTGGGTTTGTAGGTGTTTGGGTTTCGGTTTTCCTCACTCGATGATTTTCGCTCAAAGTCCTCGGAGGATGGGATGCTCTCAAATGACAAGTGTCAGTTTCTCTCGGAGCAGCCAACCAGCTAGTGGTTCTAGGGGGCGGCTATTTATAGCCTAGGGAGCAGCCCGACATGATAAGACATAAATGCCCTTCAATGATATGACCGTTAGGTGGATAAGATATTTTGGGACAGCTGGCGCGTAGCACAACAAGGGTTGGAAATTTGAGGCTCAAATTCCTCAGGGCTATCATGTTCCTCACTGTGTAGGCAATCCGCACTGGCGAATTCCTAACTCCTCAGTCAGAACAAATTCCTCAGAGACCAGAAGAACTTCGTCTCTGTCACTGAAGAATATGACTGAACTGTATGAGATTTCCAATGGCTTCACTCGAAGGGATTGGTAGGTGTAGGATTTTGAGTTGAGCATCACTTGGAAATTTTTCCTTAGTATTTCCTCGACCCCCTTTAACAGTACGGTGTTTACTATGACTCAAGAAAGAGAAAATGAAACTATGAAAACAAAAGTCTTCACGCCTCATGTTCCTCAAATGAATACCAAGTCTTCAAGGTCGCACCAATTTCTTCACTTTCAAAGTCTTCAGAAAGTCTTCAGAAATTCAAAGTCTTCAATCGAAGAACTTCATTTTTAGGGGTCGACTTTCTCTGTAAATATCAAACTCCTCATAGACTTATAGACCTGTGTACACTCATAAACACATTAGTCCGTTAACCTATAAGTCTTCAATACACCAAAATCACTAAGGGGCACTAAATGCACTTACAATCTCCCCCTTTTTGGTGATTGATGACAATATAGGTTAAGTTTTCAACGGAGATAAACATATGAAGTGTAAATACTGAGATTGAGGAATTTCATTGCAAGATATAGAAGAACTCCCCCTGAAGATGTGCATAGTGAGGAATTTGCTTTTGAAACAATGCACACTTGAAAAGTTGAATCATGGAGATCTCCCGCTATATCTTGTAATTCATACACGCATATGATGTATAATATGAAGAATTTGAAATGCATGATGAAATATGGTGACTGATGTATATCAGCATGCGTGCAATAACATTAGCAAGGAATAAGCATGCAGAAAATCACAGCAAAAGTATCAGGCCACCGTAGAGTTTAAGTTTACAACTCGATCCAAAGAAAGTCATCGGAGAACGAGAGTTGTAACTTAAGAAAAAACGCCCATATAAGATAGACCCGCTTGAAGACTAACTCAAATTTCTCCCCCTTTGTCATCGAATGACCAAAAGGATCGAAAATGAGGACTAACGCCCCTGAAGAATATCAAGTTGATGAAGGAGCGCCAGCGTTGTTGGGGTCGTTTGTCGTTGTAGGGCCTGCCGCAGTGTCGTCCAAGTCTTCATACTCGTCGGTGTCGCGCGATGAAGAATAGGAGCTGGCCACTGAGGAAGGAACCTTGACCTTCTTGTATTTCTTCGGTGGAGGTGCAGACCAGTCAAAGTCCTCCTTGAGACCCATGTTCTTCAGATCTTCTTCACCATATACATGTGACAGAATAGCCCAGGTGCGATCGAAGACTTCATGGAGTCATGGAGGTAGTAATGGTTTTTCTTCACTGCATTATGTGTAGCAGTCATGTTGTGAAGAATTGAACCAAACTGACGCTTAACCCATTTATGGTTTCAATCCACCTTGTGGTGAAGACTTAGCAGAAGCTCAGGGTCAGTCATCACACGAGGAGCAGTGTCTTGAGGATTTGGCTTGGAGGCATGGGCAGCAGAATCATGAGTGACAGAGTCATCATTGGTGGAATAAGATGCAGCTTTGCGAAACTGACCATCCAATGGACGAATGCCTTCATTAATAACAGCTGGTGCCTTGCCCTTTTCATCAGCTGAGGAATAGGTCCGCTTGAGGACTTCAATCGGGGGCAAGTAGCTGAGGTGATTCTGAAAATCAGCCTTGTAGTTGAGTGAAGACCTTGTTCTGAGGAATCTCATGATCCAGGGAGCATAAGGCTTCAGCTCAAACGGAGAAAGTGTAACATTTTCCAGAGTCCTCATGAAGAAATCGTGATAATTGACAGGAATGCCATGAATGATGTTGAATACCAGATTCTTCATGATGCCAACAATTTCCTCATCAGATGAGTCATGGCCTTTGATTGGACTCATAGTCTTCGTCAGAATGCGATAGACTGTCCTTGGTACATACTGCAATTCCTTCACGAGGAATTTTTGAAAGCACAAGTGCTCCCTAGGTGGTTTTGGTAATTAATGACAACATATCTCTTGTTGGACTAACACTTTTATCTAGTATGTTTCAGATAAGTTCAACAATGGAGTGGCATGGACTAAAGGATGTGGGAACTCCTTCAAGATGCTAAGGACAAAGGATTGGCTCAATCTTCAAGCTCAAGACTCTTCATTTTACATTTTAGTGATCCAAGATCACATTGAGTCTATAGGAAAAGCCAATACTATCAAGGAGGGATGAGGTGTTGCTTAATGAGCCTCTTGCTTCAAGTGCTTAGTGATATGCTCCAAATACCCTCAACTACTTTCCCACTTCCACACATATGTCCTAAACCTAAAGTCAAACTCGTCCCCACTGATTCTTTCTATCCGGCGCCACCGAGTTTGGATGTCTTAGCCACTGCCACAAACCCTAGGCAAATCGGTCTCACCGATAGGGATCTCGGTCTCACCGAGATGGGATTGTAATCTCTCTGTGTATGTCCATTATCAAAATCGGTCTCACCGAGTTTGAGAATCGGTACTACCGAGATTACAATGCAAACATTCTGGTTAACTTATTACCAAAATCGGTCCCACCGAGTTTGAGTAATCGGTCCAACCGAGTTTGCCTGACCAACTCTCTGGTTAGCTAATTACCAAAATCGGTCTCACCGAGTTTGTGTAATCGGTCTCATCGAGATTACGTTATGCCCTAACCCTAACCATATCGGTCCTACCGAGATGCAAATCAGTCCCACCGAAAACCCTAACGGTCACATTATTTGCTAAATCGGTCTGACCGAGTTTAACGATTCGGTCCCACCGAGTTTGGTAGATTGTGTGTAACGGTTAGATTTTGTGTGGAGGCTATATATACCCCTCCACCTCCTCTTCATTCATGGAGAGAGCCATCAGACTGAACCTACACTTCCAACATCCTATTTCTGAGAGAGAACTATCTACTCATGTGTTGAGGCCAAGATATTCCATTCCCACCATATGAATCTTGATCTCTAGCCTTCCCCAAGTTGCTTTCCACTCAAACCCTCTTTCCACCAGATCCAAATCCTATGAGAGAGAGTTGAGTGTTGGGGAGACTATCATTTGAAGCACAAGAGCAAGGAGTTCATCATCAACACACCATTTGTTACTTCTTGGAGAGTGGTGTCTCTTAGATTGGCTAGGTGTCACTTGGGAGCCTCCGACAAGATTGTGGAGTTGAACCAAGGAGTTTGTAAGGGCAAGGAGATCGCCTACTTCGTGAAGATCTACCGCTAGTGAGGCAAGTCCTTCGTGGGCGACGGCCATGGTGGGATAGACAAGGTTGCTTCTTCGTGGACCCTTCGTGGGT
Organism: Aegilops longissima; assembly: GCA_021605205.1. Taxonomy (NCBI): domain Eukaryota; kingdom Viridiplantae; phylum Streptophyta; class Magnoliopsida; order Poales; family Poaceae; genus Aegilops; species Aegilops longissima. The sequence continues at coordinate 484,088,404 of CM038677.1, read as the reverse complement.
GGAGCCTCCGTGGACTCAGCATGGCTGTTACCCTTCGTGGGTTGAAGTCTCCATCAACGTGGATGTACGATAGCACCACCTATCGGAACCACGCCAAAAACATCCGTGTCTCCAATTGCGTTTGAATCCTCCAATCCCTTCCCTTTACATTCTTGCAAGTTGCATGCTTTATTTTCCGCTGCTCATATACTCTTTGCATGCTTGCTTGCTATATGTTGTGAATGTTAAACTTGTGCCTAAACTCCACTCAAACTTTAAAGAAACTTAAAAGCTGCAACTTTGGTACTTAGTGTCTAATCCGCCCCTCTAGACACCTCTTCTCAAGGTCCTACAAGTGGTATCAGAGCTAAAGTTCTCATTGCCTTGGTTTAATCACCATTGGAGGAAGATGGATGAGTCTACTTTGGGGAGTCTTAGACATAGAGTGCCTATTCTTGATGGAGAGTATTTTCGTGAGTGGAAAAATGAGATGCTTGTTATTTTCAATCAATATCATTTTAACAAGTACATTGCTAGCCCTTGTGCACCTTATGTTGATCCTATGCATCCTACCCTTGATGAAGCTATTGACATGACTAGAAATCTTAGAACTGTTAATCTTATCACTAGAGGCTTGCCTAGAAACTTGATTAGAATCTTGCCTACTTTTGAGTGTGCCTACACTATATGGAAATTTCTTGAGGAACGATTTCTAGATTATTCCTTGAAAAATCTAGATGAAATTCTCTATAAGTCTATTGCTTTGAGCAAAATGAATACTAGTGATCCTATGTTTGGTGATCGTCTATTTGAGCTTACAAACCTTATGCATGCCAAAGGAAATGCTGGTATTATTAGTGACATTATTTCCGAAGCTATAAGAATTCATAAGCAAGATATGTGTCAAACTCATTCTAATGAATCACCCTCTCAAGGATTTGATCCACCACATGACGATGTTGAACATGGATACTATGATGAGGATGATGATAGTGACTTCGATCTTGATGATGCAATGAGACATTTTGGTCTTATGGAAAATCTTCGAGGATATATGTCAGGAGGAAAGGAGTGGGTTCTTGATAGTGGATGTACCGATCACATGACCGGAGATAAAGACATGTTTCGTGAGCTTGCTGATAATGATAGTCCTCGAAAGTATGTCACTTTCGGTGACAACTCAAAGGGTAAGGTGGTTGGCCTCGGTAAGGTGGCCATATCACATGATAGCTCCATACAAAATGTTATGCTCGTTGAATCTCTTGGTTACAACTTACTTTCAGATTCTAGACTTGCTGATTTCAGTTTCAATGTTCTATTTATCAAGTAGATTGCCAAGTGTTTCGTCGAGATAATCATAAAATGGTCTTCTTGGTGTGCGTGAGGTGATCTATACATTGTTGATTTCACTAAAAGGCTCAACCTAAAACTTGCTTCATTGCTAAATCCTCAAAAGCTTGTTATGGCATAGACGATTAGGTCATGTTGGTATGCTAAACCTTGACAAGCTTATTAAGGGAATCATATCCTTGGAGTTAATGATGTCATATTTGATAAGGATAGACTTTGCGGTGCTTGTCAAGGTGTAAACAGGTTGGAGGAAGGCATCCGTGAAGAACATCATGACCACGAAGAGGCCACTCGAACTACTTCACATGGATCTCTTTGGTCCCAACTCCTATAAGAGTCTCAGTGGAAATTCTTTTGGTCTAGTTATAGTTGATGATTTTTCCAGATTTACGTGGGTGTTCTTTCTCGATGATAAATCGCAGGTCCAAAAGATCTTCAAAACTTAGCTAGGAAGGCCCAAAACCAATTTGAAGTGAAAATCAAGAAGGTTCGCAGCGACAACGGAACGGAGTTCAAGAATGCAAATGTGGACACCTTTCTTGACGAAGAAGGGATTTCACACGAGTTCTCGACACGTACACACCTCAACAAAATGGAGTTGTTGAGAGGAAGAACCGGACGCCATCGAAATGGCGAGAACGATGCTTGATGAGTACAAGACGTCAAGCACTTTTGGGCGAAGCGGTTGAGACAGCTTGTCATGCAACAAATCACTTGTATCTTCACAAGCTACTCGGCAAGACGGCATACTGAGCTACTCACCGTAACAAAACCCAAGTTGGATACTTTCGAGTATTCGCTCAAAGTGCTACATTCTTGATAAGCATCGCGCTCTAAATTTGCTCCTAAGTCTCATGAAGGTTTCCTACTAGGTTATGGCTCAAACTCTCACACTTACCGTGTCTACAACAATTTCACCCAAAGGTTGAAGAGACGGTAGATGTGAAGTTTGATGAATCTAACGGCTCGCAAGTAGAGCAATTGCCAATTGATGTAGGAGACAAAGATCCTTCGAAGAAATCCAAGACTTGTCTATTGGCAAGGTCCGTCCAAAGGAGGTGAAGGAGAGTACCTCGTCCGTCCAAGTGGAAGCTTCTACTTCACGACAAGGTGAACCAAGAGTTGATACAGAAGCATCCACAAGTGGGACACACCAAGATGAAGAAAACGAGGAAGTGCATCAAGATGAACGTCAACAACCTCCTTCTCCACCACGACAAGAGAACGACAACGCCAACAATGAAGAAGGCCAAGAAGAAGAACAAGATGAAGAAGATGTTTAACGAAGACCCAAGCAAAAGCTTTCACGAGTTCGAGCAAGAATTGATAAAGACCATCCCGTCGAGCAAATCTACAATGATATTCAAACCGGGAGAATCACTCGCTCTAAAACTCGTTTAGCTAACTTTTGTGAAAACTATTCTTTCATCTCTAGAATTGAACCTATGAAGGTTGAAGAAGCATTGAAGATCCGGATTGGATAAATGCTATGCATGAAGAGCTACACAACTTTGAGAGGAACCAAGTTTGGACATTGGTTGAGAAGCCCAACAACAACCACAACATCATCGGTACCAAATGGGTGTTTCGCAACAAGCAAGATGAAGATGGACAAGTAGTTCGCAACAAAGCACGCCTAAATCGCCAAGGCTACACACAATTGAAGGTATGGACTATGGTGAGACTTACACCCCCATTGCTAGACTTGAGTCCATTCGCATCTTACTTGCCTATGCTAATCACCATGATATCACCTTGTACCAAATGGACATTAAAAGTGCTTTTCTAAATGGTGAAATAGAGGAGGAAGTTTATGTTAAACAACCTCTCGGCTTTGTTAATCCTAAGAAACCCAATCATGTTTACAAACTTCACAAAGCTCTTTATGGTCTTAAACAAGCTCCTAGAGCATGGTATAAATGCTTGACCAAGTTCCTTATTGAAAAGGCTTTGAAATTGGGAAAATTGATTCTACTCTTTTTACTAAAAGGGTTAATGGTGAACTCTTTGTGTGCCAAATTTATGTTGATGATATTATATTTGGTTCAACTAACCCTCATTTTAGTGAAAAGTTTGGGAAGCTAATGTCAGAGAAGTTTGAGATGTCTATGATGAGTGAACTCAAATTCTTTCTTGGTTTGCAAATTAAGCAAACTAAGGAAGGTACTTTTGTCTCAAAACAAAGTACACCAAGGACTTATTCAAGAAGTTCAATATGCAAGAATGCAAAGGTATGACTACACCCATGCCTACTAGTGGACATCTTGACTTAACCAAAGATGGTGAACCGGTTGATCAAAAGGTTTATCGCTCTATGATTGGTTCATTGTTATATCTATGTGCTTCACGTCCCGATATTATGCTAAGTGTGTGCATGTGTGCACGATATCAAGCTGCCCCTAAAGAATGTCATCTTAAGGCCGTGAAAAGGATAGTGAGATACTTAATCCATACACCAAATTTTGGCATTTGGTATCCTAAGAGGGCCTCTTTCGATCTTGTTGGCTACTCCGACTGGACTATGCCGAGACAAGGTTGATAGAAAGTCCACTTCGGTACTTGTCAATTTCTTGGTAGATCCCTTGTGTCTTGGTCCTCCAAGAAACAAACTCAGTATCCTTATCCACCGAAGCTGAATATATTGCCGCTGGTTCATGTTGTGCTCAATTACTTTGGATGACCCAAACTCTTAAAGATTATGGGATATATGTGAGACATGTTCCATTGCTTTGTGATAATGAAAGTGCTATCAAAATTGGTCATAATCCTGCAACATTCTCGAACTAAGCATATTGAAGTTCGTCATCATTTCATTCGAGATCATGTTGCTAAGGGTGACATTGGTCTTAAGCATGTTCGCACCGAAAAGCAATTAGCGGATATATTCACTAAACCTCTTGATGATAAAGTGTTTTGCAGGTTAAGAGGAGAATTGAACATCATTGATGCTTCAAACTTGGAGTAGAAACTCCATTGGATACATGCAAGACATGAGCTTATGACTAATCCTTGATATTTCTCTTATGATGAAAAACTTATGTCTTGGATATATTTGTATCTTGCATGTTATCTAACCCATGTAGGTACTTGGTTGAATCAAATTCCATGAGGTTGAAACCTACTCATATCTTGAGCAATCTCTACATCACCAAGTCTCAACACAAGGTGGTTGAAGACAAGGAAGCACGAAACCATTCAGACATATCCTTTGACAAATTCTTTGTTGAGTTTCATGATTGTCATTTTTGGATATACAAGTGCTCTTCCTTGCAAGAAATAACCCATGTAGGTAGATGGACTCAAATTCCAAGTGGTGCTCCAAATTCTTGATGAGCTACATCAACCTTGAGCAACCCACGCAAGTTCAACTACATGGACAACACCACCAACCAAGGTATGTTATTCCATCTTAGAGAAGCTTTACTCCGAGTCATGAGTTAAAGCAACTCGACAAGATTTGAATACATCAAGATGCTTAAACGAAAAATGGCAACCCCATTTTGAGCTTAAACGATGAGTATGGCCTATGATCAAGTGATCTCACTTGACTCCTAAGTCAATATACTCTAACATAGGTGACTTTGTCGCCGACCATCTCTAGATGAAGTTCTCCTGTGTTCTTGTCTGAGTTTTTGCATTTGTCTCATGCATTTGTGTTTCCCTTTCAAAAAAACTTCATCTAGATTTCTTTCTGTTTTCTCTGCATTTTCTGCATCTAATTCCTTGCATATCTTTCAGTTAATTCCTTGCAAATCTTTGTGAGATCTTACTAGTCTAGTGAGCTGAGGTGACAAGTGTTCTCTCTGCGATGAACTCGGTTACACCAATGTGTTATTTTCGGACCAACTGAATCTTTTCGGTACGACCGAAGCATACCACTCGGTGCCACCGATTTCATAAGAAGAAAAACTCTTTGTCACATATTCTGTGTTTCTTCTGATCCAGCTCCACTCAATGAATCTTGTCCTCTACAAGCATCACATTTTTATCATTGCTTTATGTTGTGACTCAAGGATCAAACCCATTCACGACAAATTCCAGAGGGCGAGAGAGAGATTCCATACTTATCAAGCCCTTCTTGGAAATTGATGTCAAAGGGGGAGAGAGAGATCACATCAAAGCTTATCATTTAGAGAGAGAGATCACATCAGAGAAGGAGAGAGAGATCCTTCAGGGGGAGAGAGAGATCTCCAGGGGGAGAGAATACTAGTAGAAAGTATTTCTCAAGGATCCCAGATGCTTGGTGTTCAAGAGGAGAGATGTCCACATGTCTTATTGAGGGGAGAGACATGTTCATATGATCTGTTGTGCTCATTTTTGCATTAGCATACATTAGCTCTGAACTTTAGCTCGATCATCATTCATATCTTTCACTCTGTTTTCCGTCACTCTGATTTTTGTTCCCTATCTTCTCCCAAAGATCCCATGTTAGATTCAGGGGAGCAAGACATGTAAGGAAAGAGATCATTTAAATTCATTGCATATCTTTACTCTTGGGGACATGTCTAATCCAATGTGGTCTCAAGACTCACTCTCTACATGTCATCCAGTCTTGGTATTCTTGTGGTTTCTTCCGTTTGCTCGGCTAGTAGATGTATCTGTGTTATCTAACCTTGTTTACGCAGGTTCATTCCATCCTAAGCCAACTCAAGACCACAAGGTAAGTATATGCATCACAATCATGTGTATGAGGAATTCTTGCTGATGTACATACTGTTTGCAAGAAGGACTCATGGGCATGAAGGTATTCTCTTTAATACTTTTTGCTCTGATGCATATAGCCAAGATACATGTAACACATTGCCTGCTCTATCATGGTTATGCTATCACATGCTTCTATATTTCATATTCACATTATTGCATACATATAAGGGGAGCCTATGCTTGTTACATGTCTTTCCAAAGCTTTACTTGCTATTCTTTATATCTTTATCTAAAGCTTTGATGTATGTTGCCATCAATTACCAAAAAGGGGGAGATTGAAAGCACAAGTGCTCCCTAGGTGGTTTTGGTAATTAATGACAACATATCTCTTGTTGGACTAACACTTTTATCTAGTATGTTTCAGATAAGTTCAACAATGGAGTGGCATGGACTAAAGGATGTGGGAACTCCTTCAAGATGCTAAGGACAAAGGATTGGCTCAAGCTTCAACCTCAAGACTCTTCATTTTACATTTTAGTGATCCAAGATCATATTGAGTCTATAGGAAAAGCCAATACTATCACGGAGGGATGAGGTGTTGCTTAATGAGCCTCTTGCTTCAAGTGCTTAGTGATATGCTCCAAATACCCTCAACTACTTTCCCACTTCCACACATATGTCCTAAACCTAAAGTCAAACTCGGCCCCATTGATTCTTTCTATCCGGCGCCACCGAGTTTGGATGTCTTAGCCACTGCCACAAACCCTAGGCAAATCGGTCTCACCGATAGGGATCTCGGTCTCACCGAGATGGGATTGTAATCTCTCTGTGTATGTCCATTATCAAAATCGGTCTCACCGAGTTTGAGAATCGGTACTACCGAGATTACAATGCAAACATTCTGGTTAACTTATTACCAAAATCGGTCCCACCGAGTTTGAGTAATCGGTCCAACCGAGTTTGCCTGACTAACTCTCTGGTTAGCTAATTACCAAAATCGGTCTCACCGAGTTTGTGTAATCGGTCTCACCGAGATTACGTTATGCCCTAACCCTAACCATACCAGTCCTACCGAGATGCAAATCAGTCCCACCGAAAACCCTAACGGTCACATTATTTGCTAAATCGGTCTGACCGAGTTTAACGATTCAGTCCCACCGAGTTTGGTAGATTGTGTGTTGTTGGGTAACGTAGTAATTTCAAAATTTTCCTACGCACACGCAAGATCATGGTGATGGCATAGCAACGAGAGGGAGAGTGTCTCATCACACGCACTCGTGAGACCGAAAGCGGAAGCGTTATAACAACGCGGTTGATGTAGTCGTACGTCGTCACGATCCGACCGATCCAAGTACCGAACGCACGGCACCTCCGAGTTCAGCACACGTTCAGCTCGATGACGATCCCCGGGCTCCGATCCAGCAAAGCGTCGGGGATGAGTTCCACAAGACCTGACGGCGTGGTGACGATGATGATGCTCCACCGACGCAGGGCTTCGCCTAAGCTCCGCGACGATATGACTTCACCGGCGCAGGGCTTCGCCTAAACTCCGCGACGATATGACCGAAGTGGAATATGGTGGAGGGGGGCACCGCACACGGCTAAGGAACGATCCGTAGATCAACTTGTGTGTTACAGGGTGCCCCCCGCCTCAGATATAAAGGAGCAAGGGGTGCGGCCAGCCCAAGGCGCGCTGGAGGAGTCCTACTCCCACCGGGAGTAGGACTCCCCCCCTTTCCTAGTTGGATTAGGATTGGAGGAGGGGGAAGAGGGAAGGGGGGCGCCGCCCCCCCTCTCCTTGTCCTATTTGGACTAGAGGGGAAGGGGGGCGCGCGGCCTGCCCTGGCCGTGAAGGAAATATGCCCTAGAGGCAATAATAAAGTTATTATTTATTTCCTTATACCATGATAAATGTTTATTATTCATGCTAGAATTGTATTAACCGGAAACATAATACATGTGTGAATACATAGACAAACAGATAGTCACTAGTATGCCTCTACTGGACTAGCTCATTAATCAAAGATGGTTATGTTTCCTGACCATAGACATGTGTTGTCATTTGATTAATGGGATCACCTCATTAGGAGAATGATGTGATTGACATGACCCATTCCGTTAGCTTAGCACTTGATCGTTTAGTATGTTGCTAATGCTTTCTTCATGACTCATACATGTTCCTGTAACTATGAGATTATGCAACTCCGTTTACGGAGGAACACTTTGGGTACTACCAAACGTCACAACGAATCGGGTGATTATAAAGGAGTACTACAGGTGTCTCCAAAGGTACTTGTTGGGTTGGCGTATTTGAGATTAGGTTTTGTCACTCCGATTGTCTGGAGAGGTATCTCTAGGCCTTCTCGGTAATACACATCACTTAAGCCTTGCAAGCATTACAACTAATGAGTTAGTTGTGAGATGATGTATTACGGAACGAGTAAAGAGACTTACGGTAGCGAGATTGAACTAGGTATTGGATACCGACGATCGAATCTCGGGTAAGTAACATACCGATGACAAAGGGAACAACGTATGTCGTTATGCGGTTTGACCGATAAAGATCTTCGTAGAATATGTAGGAACCAATATGGGCATCCGTGTTCCGCTATTGGTTATTGACCGAGAATGGTTCTAGGTCATGTCTACATAGTTCTCGAACCCGTAGGGTCCGTGACGCTTAACGCTTCGATGACAGTTCATTATGAGTTTATAAGTATTGATGCACGAAGGTTGTTCGAGTCCGGATGTGATCACGGACATGACGAGGAGTCTCGAAATGGTCGAGACATAAAGATTGATATATTGGAAGCCTACATTTGGACATCGGAAGTGTTCCGAGTGAAATCGAATTTCTGCGAGTACAGGGGTTACCGGAACCCCGGGAGGTCTATGGGCCTTAATGGGCCATAAGAGAGAAGAGAAGGGCCAGCCCGGTGGGCTGCGCCCCCCCTCCCCTCTAGTCCGAATAGGACAAGGAGGCGGCGCCCTTCCCTCTTCCCTCCTCCAATCCTAATCCAACTAGGAGGGGGGAGTCCTACTCCGGTGGGAGTAGGACTCCTCGGCAGCGCCTCCCAAGGCTGGCCGCACCCCTTGGCTCCTTTATATCTGAGGCAGGGGCACCCCATGGGACACAAGTTGATCTCTGGATCTTTCCTTAGCCGTGTCGGTGCCCCTTCCACCATATTCCACTTCGGTCATATCGTCGCGGAGCTTAGGCGAAGCCTGCGCGGAGAAGTCATATCGTCGCGGAGCTTAGGCGAAGCCCTCGTCGGTGGAGCATCAACATCGTCACCACGCCGTCGTCTTGTGGAACTCATCCCGACACTTTCTTTGGATCGGAGTCCGGGATCGTCATCGAGCGAGCGTGTGCGAACTTCGGAGGTGCCGTCGTTCGGTGCTTGGATCGGTCGGATCGTGAAGACGTCGACTACATCAACAGCGTTGTTATAACGCTTCGCTTTCGGTCTCACAGTGCGTGGGCGAACACTCTCCCCTCGTTGCTATGCCATCACCATGGTCTTGCGTGATCGTAGGAAATTTTTGAAATTACTCGTTCCCCACGATGGCATCCGAGCCTGGTTTTATGCGTTGATGTCATATGCACGAGTAGAACACAAGTGAGTTGTGGGCGATACAAGTCATACTACCTACTAGCATGTCATACTTTGGTTCAGCGGTATTGTGAGATGAAGCGGCCGGACCGACATTACGCGTGCGCTTACGCGAGACTGGTTTCACCGCTGTGAGCACTCGTTGCTTAAAGGTGACCGCGGGTGTCTCTCTCTCTCACTTTAGTTGAACCGAGTGTGGCTCGCCCGGTCCTTGAGAAGGTTAAAACGGAGTCTATTTGACGAAATATCGTTGTGGTTTTGATGCGTAGGTAAGAACGGTTCTTGCTCAGCCCGTAGCAGCCACGTAAAACTTGCAACAACAAAGTAGAGGACGTCTAACTTGTTTTTGCAGGGCATGTTGTGATGTGATATGGTCAAGGCGTGATGCTATATTTTATTGTATGAGATGATCATGTTTTGTAACCGAGTTATCGGCAATGGCAGAGCCATATGGTTGTCGCTTTATTGTATGAAATGCAAGCGCCATGTAATTGCTTTACTTTATCACTAAGCGATAGCGATAGTCGTAGAAGCAATAGTTGGCGAGGCGACAACGATGCTACGATGGAGATCAAGGTGTCGCGCGGTGACGATGGTGATCATGGCGGTGCTTGGCGATGGAGATCACAAGCACAAGATGATGATGACCATATCATATCACTTATATTGATTGCATGTGATGTTTATCCTTTATGCATCTTATCTTGCTTTGATTGGCGGTAGCATTATAAGATGATCTCTCACTAAAATTATCAAGAAGTGTTCTCCACGAGTATGCACCGTTGCCAAAGTTCGTAGTACCCGGACACCACGTGATGATCGGGTGTGATAAGTTCTCGTCCATCTACAACGGTGCAAAACAGTTACACACGCGGAATACTCAGTTAAACTTGACGAGCCTTGCATATAACAGATATGGCCTCGGAACACGGAGACCGAAAGGTCGGCGTGAATCATATAGTAGATATGATCAACATAGTGATGTTCACCATTGAAACTACTCCGTCTCACGTGATGATCGGACATGGTTTAGTTGATTTGGATCACGTGTTCACTTAGATGACTAGAGAGATGTCCGCCTAAGTGGGAGTTTTTAATATGATTAATTGAACTTAAATTTATCATGAACTTAGTACCGATAGTATTTTGCTTGTCTATGTTTCTTGTAGATAGATGGCTCGTCTTTGTTGTTCCGTTGAATTTTAATGCGTTCCTTGAGAAAGCAAAGTTGAAAGATGATGGTAGCAATTACGGATCGGGTCCGTAACTTGAGGATTATCCTCATTGCTGCACGTAAAAATTACGCCTGGAAGCACCGCTGGGTGACGAACTCTGCTGCAGATCTTTGAGCGAGAAGTTGTGAGCGTCGGCAAAGCAGGTGATGACTACTCAATAGTTCGATGTGCCATGCTTTACGGCTTAGAATCGGGTCTTCAACGGCGTTTTGAGCGTCATGGAGCATATGAGATGTTCCAGAGTTGAAGTTAATATTTCAAGCAAATGCCCGATTGAGAGATATGAAGTCTCCAATAAGTTCTATAGCTGCAAGATGGAGGAGAATAGTTACATCGGTGAGCACATACTCAAAATGTGCAGGTATAACAATCACTTAATTCAGCTGGGAGTTAATCTTCCGGATGATAGTGTCATTGATGAATTCTCCAATCACGCCACCAAGCTACAAGAGCTTCGTGATGAACTATAATATGCAAGGGATGACTAAGACAATTCTGAGCTCTTGGCGATGCTAAAAGCATGGAGGTAGAAATCAAGAAAGAGCATCAAGTGTTGATGGTCAACAAGACCACTAGTTTCAAGAAAAGGGCAAAGGGAAGAAGAAGGAAACTTCAAAAGAACAGCAAGAAAGTTCTTGATCAAGAGAAGAAACCCAAGTCTGGACCTAAGCACAAATCGAGTGTTTTCTTGCAAGCGGTGGACCTTTGAGCGGAACTGCCCCAAGTATTTGGCGGATAAAAGGATGGCAAGGTGAACAAAGGTATATGTGATATACATGTTATTGATGTGTACCTTACTAGAGCTCGTAGTAGCACTGGTATTTGATCTTGGTTACATTGCTAATATTTGCAACTCGAAGCAGGGACTACGGAATAGACGAGCAGCGGCAAAGGGCGAGGTGACGATCGCGTGGGAAATGGTTCCAAAGTCAATGTGATCGCGATCGACACGCTACCTCTACATCTACCTTCGGATTAGTTTTAGACCTAAATAATTGTTATTTGGTGCCGGCGTTGAGCATGAACATTATATCTGGATCTTGTTTAATGCGAGGCGGTTATTCATTTAAATCGAGAGAATAATGGTTGTTCTATTTATATGAGTAATATCTTTTATGGTCATGCACCCTTGAAGAATGGTCTATTCTTGTTGAATCTCGACAGTAGTGATACACATATTCATAATGTTGAAAGCCAAAAGATGCAGAGTTGATAATGATAGTGCAACTTATTTGTGGCACGCCGTTTAGGTCATATCGATGTAAAAGCATGAAGAAACTCCATCTTGATGGGCTTCGGAATCACTTGATTATGAATCACTTGGTACTTGCGAACCGTGCCTCATGGGCAAGATGACAAAAACGCCGTTCTCGGAACTATGGGCGAGCAACTGATTTGTTGGAAATCATACATCTTGATGTTTGTGGTCCAATGAATGTTGAGGCACGCAAGGGTATCGTTATTTTCTCACCTTCACAGATGATTTGAGCAGATATGGGTATATCTACTTAATGAAACACAAATCTGAAACATTTGAAAAGTTCAAAGAATTTCAGAGTGAAGTGGAAAATCATCGTAACAAGAAAATAAAGTTTCTGATCTGATCGTGGAGGAGAATATTTGAGTTCTGAGTTTGGTTTACATTTGAAACAATGTGGAATAGTTTAGCAACGCCATACGGAACACCACGGAGAAATGGTGTGTCGAGCGTCGTGTCGTACTTTACTAGATATGGTGCGATCTATGATGTCTATTTCCGATTTACCGCTATCGTTTTGGGGTTATGCTTTAGAGGCGGCGCATTCACGTTAAATAGGACACCGTCAAAATCCGTTGAGACGACACCTTATGAACTATGGTTTGGCAAAGAAACCAAAGTTGTCGTTTCTTAAAGTTTGGGGCTGCGATGCTTATGTAAAGAAACTTCAACCGATAAGCTCGAACCCAAATCGGAAAAATGTGTCTTCATAGGATACCCAAAGGAGACTGTTGGGTACACCTTCTATCACAGATCTGAAGGCAAGATTTTCGTTGCTAAATTCGGATCCTTTCTAGAGAAGGAGTTTCTCTCGAAAGAAGTGAGTGGGAGGAAAGTAGAACTTGATGAGATAATCAGTATCTACTCCCTTATTGGAAAGTAGTTCATCACAAGAAATGGTTCTGTGACAACTACACCAATTAGTGAGGAAACTAATGATGATGATCATGAAGCTTGAGATCAAGTTACTCTTGAACCTCGTGAGGTCAACCAGAGTAAAATCGCACAGTGAATGCGGTAATCTTATTACGGAAGTCATGTTACTTGACCATGGCGAACCTACAAACTATGAAGAAGCGATGGTGAGCCCAGATTCATAAAATGGCTGGAAGCCATGAAATCTGAGATGGGATCCATGTATGAGAACAAAGTATGGACTTTGGTTGACTTGCCCGATGATCGGCAAGCCATTGAAAATAAATGGATCTTTAAGAAGAAGGCCGACGCCGATGGTAATATAACTGTCTACAAAGCTCGACTTGTTGCGAAAGGTTTTCGACAAGTTCAAGGGGTTGACTACGATGAGACTTTCTCACCGTGGCGATGCTTAAGTCTGTCCGAATCATGTTAGCAATTGCCGCATTTTATGATTATGAAATTTGGCAAATGGATGTAAAACTGCATTCTTGAATGGATTTCTAGAAGAAGAGTTGTATATGATGCAACCGAAGGTTTTGTCGATCCAAAGGGTACTAACAAAGTGTGCAAGCTCCAGCGATCAATTTATGGTCCAGTGCAAGCCTCTCGGAGTTGGAATAAGCGCTTTGATAGTGTGATCAAAGCATATGGGTTTATCTGAGACTTTTGGAGAAGCTTTGTATTTACAAGAAAGTGAGTGGGAGCTCTGTAGCATTTCTATATTATATGTGGATGACATATTATTGATTGGAAATGATATAGAATTTCTGGATAGCATAAAAGGATACTTGAATAAAAGTTTTTCAATGAAAGACCTCGGTGAAGCTGCTTACATATTGGGCATCAAGATCTATAGAGATAGATCAAGGCGCTTAATTGGACTTTCACAAAGCACATACCTTGATAAAGTTTTGAAAAAGTTCAAAATGGATCGAGCAAAGAAAGGTTTTTACCAGTATTACAAGGTGTAAGATTGAGTCGACTCAATGCCCGACCACAATGAAAGATAGAGAAAATGAAAGATGTTCCTATGCTTCAGCCATAGGCTCTATCATGTATGCAATCTTGTGTACCGACTGACGTATGCTTAGCTGTAAGCTTGGCGGAAGGTACCAAAGTAATCCAGAGTGGATCATTGGACAGCGGTCAAGAACATCTGAAATACGAAAAGGACTAAGGATATGTTTCTCATATATGGAGGTGACAAAGAGCTAGTCGTAAATGGTTACGTCGATGCAAGCTTTGACACTGATCCGGACGATTCTAAATCGCAAACCGGATCGTGTTTTTATTAAGCGGTGGAGCTGTCGGTTGGTGCAGTTCTAAACAAAGCGTCGTGGCGGGATCTACATGTGAAGCGGAGTACATAGCTGCTTGAAGCGACAAATGAAGGAGTCGGATGAAAGAGTTCATTTCCGATCTAGGTGTCATACCTAGTGCATCGGGACCAATGAAGATCTTCCGTGACAATCTTGGTGCAATTGCCTTGGCAAAGGAATCCAGATTTCACAAGAGGACCAAGCATATCAAGAGGCGCTTCAATTCCATTCGGGACCAAGTCCAAGTGGGAGACATAGAGATTTGCAAAATACATACGGATCTGAATGTTGCACCCGTTGACTAAGCCTCTTCCACGAGCAAAACATGATCAGCACCAAGACTCCATGGGTGTTAGGATCATTACTTTGTAATCTAGATTATTGACTCTAGTGCAAGTGGGAGGCTGAAGGAAATATGCCCTAGAGGCAATAATAAAGTTATTATTTATTTCCTTATACCATGATAAATGTTTATTATTCATGCTAGAATTGTATTAACGGAAACATAATACATGTGTGAATACATAGACAAGCAGATAGTCACTAGTATGCCTCTACTTGGACTAGCTCATTAATCAAAGATGGTTATGTTTCCTACCATAGACATGTGTTGTCATTTGATTAATGGGATCACCTCATTAGGAGAATGATGTGATTGACATGACCCATTCCGTTAGCTTAGCACTTGATCGTTTAGTATGTTGCTAATGCTTTCTTCATGACTCATACATGTTCTGTAACTATGAGATTATGCAACTCCGTTTACGGAGGAACACTTTGGGTACTACCAAGCGTCTGGCGTAATTGGGTGATTATAAAGGAGTACTACAGGTGTCTCCAAAGGTACTTGTTGGGTTGGCGTATTTGAGATTAGGTTTTGTCACTCCTATTGTCGGAGAGGTATCTCTAGGCCTTCTCGGTAATACACATCACTTAAGCCTTGCAAGCATTACAACTAATGAGTTAGTTGTGAGATGATGTATTCGGAACGAGTAAAGAGACTTACGATAGCGAGATTGAACTAGGTATTGGATACAAGCGATCGAATCTCGGGTAAGTAACATACCGATGACAAAGGAACAACGTATGTCGTTATGCGGTTTGACCGATAAAGATCTTAAGTAGAATATGTAGGAACCAATATGGGCATCCAGGTTCCGCTATTGGTTATTGACGAGAATGGTTCTAGGTCATGTCTACATAGTTCTCGAACCGTAAGTCCGCACGCTTAACGTTTCGATGACGATTCATTATGAGTTTATAAGTATTGATGCACGAAGGTTGTTGAGTCCGGATGTGATCACGGACATGACGAGAGTCTCGAAATGGTCGAGACATAAAGATTGATATATTGGAAGCCTACATTTGGACATCGGAAGTGTTCCGAGTGAAATCGAATTTCTCGAGTGCAGGGGTTACGGAACCCCGGGAGGTCTATGGGCCTTAATGGGCCATAAGAGAGAAGAGGAAGGGCCGGCCAGGTGGGCTGCGCCCCCTCCCCTCTAGTCCGAATAGGACAAGGAGAGGGGCGGCGCCTTCCTTCCCCCTCCTCAATCCTAATCCAACTAGGAGAGGGGGAGTCCTACTCCGTGGGAGTAGGACTCCTCGGCCGCGCCTCCCAAGGCTGGCCGCACCCCCTTGGCTCCTTTATATCTGAGGCGGGGGGCACCCCATGGGACACAAGTTGATCTCTGGATCTTTCCTTAGCCGTGTGCGGTGCCCCTTCCACCATATTCCACTTGGTCATATCGTCATGGGCTTAAGCGAAGCCTGCTACGGAGAAGTCATATCGTCGCGGAGCTTAAGCGAAGCCCTGCGTCGATGGAGCATCAACATCGTCCTGCCACGCCGTCGTCTTGTGGAACTCATCCCGACACTTTGCTGGATCGGTCCGGGATCGTCATCGAGCGAGCGTGTGCGTAGAACTTCGGAGGTGCCGTCGTTCGGTGCTTGGATCGGTCGGATCGTGAAGGCGTCGACTACATCAACAGCGTTGTTATAACGCTTCGCTTTCGGTCTCACGAGGGTACGTGGACGAACACTCTCCCCTCTCGTTGCTATGCCATCACCATGGTCTTGCGTGATCGTAGGAAAATTTTTGAAATTACTACGTTCCCCGACAGGCCGGCCCTTCCTCTTCTCCCTATGGCCCATCAAGGCCCATAGACCCCCCCCGGGGGGGGGGGGGGGGGTTCCGCTAACCCCCCGGTGTTCCGGTAACTTCCTGTTTTCATCCGGAACCTTTCCGAAGTCCAAACATAGGCTTCCAATATATCAATCTTTATGTCTCGACCATTTCGAGACTCCTCGTCATGTCCGTGATCACATCCGGGACTCTGAACAACCTTCGGTACATCAAAACTTATAAACTCATAATGAACTGTCATCGAAACGTTAAGCGTGCGGACCCTACGGGTTCGAGAACTATGTAGACATGACCTAGAACCATTCTCGGTCAATAACCAATAGCGGAACCTGGATGCCCATATTGGTTCCTACATATTCTCTGAAGATCTTTATCGGTCAAACCGCATAACGATATCGTTGTTCCTTTTGTCATCGGTATGTTACTTGCCCGAGATTCGATCGTCGGTATCAATACCTAGTTCAATCTCGTTACCGGTAAGTCTCTTTACTCGTTCCGTAATACATCATCTCACAACTAACTCATTAGTTGTAATGCTTGCAAGGCTTATGTGATGTGTATTACCGAGAAGGCCAGAGATACCTCTCCGACAATCGGAGTGACAAAACCTAATCTCAAATCGCCAACCCAACAAGTACCTTTGGAGACACCTGTAGTACTCCTTTATAATCACCCGATTCGTTGTGACGTTTGGTAGTACCAAAGTGTTCCTCCGTAAACAGGAGTTGCATAATCTCATAGTTACGGAACATGTATAAGTCATGAAGAAAGCAATAGCAATATACTAAGCGATCAAGTGCTAGGCTAACGGAATGGGTCATGTCAATCACATCATTCTCCTAATGATGTGATCCCGTTAATCAAATGACAACTCATGTCTATGGTTAGGAAACATAACCATCTTTGATTAACGAGCTAGTCAAGTAGAGGCATACTAGTGACACTCTGTTTGTCTATGTATTCACACATGTATTATGTTTCCGGTTAATACAATTCTAGCATGAATAATAAACATTTATCATGATATAAGGAAATAAATAATAACTTTATTATTGCCTCTAGGGCATATTTCCTTCATCTCCCACTTGCACTAGAGTCAATAATCTAGTTCACATCGCCATGTGATTTAACATCAATAGTTCACATCTATATGTGGTTAACACCCATAGTTCACATCGACATGTGACCAACACCCAAAGGGTTTACTAGAGTCGATAATCTAGTTCACATCGCTATGTGATTAACACCCAAAGAGTACTAAGGTGTGATCATGTTTTGCTTGTGAGATAATTTTAGTCAGCGGGTCTGTCACATTCAGAGCCGTAAGTATTTTGCAAATTTCTATGTCTACAATGCTCTTGCGGAGCTACTCTAGCTAATTGCTCCCACTTTCAATATGTATCCAGATTGAGACTCGAGTCATCTAGATTAGTGTTAAAACTTGCATCGGCGTAACCCTTTACTGACGAACCTTTTTTCACTTCCATAATCGAGAAACATATCCTTATTCTACTAAGGATAATTTTGACCGCTGTCAATTGATCTACTCCTAGATCACTATTGCACTCCTTGCCAATCTTAGTGGTAGGGTATGCAATAGATCAGTACACACATGACATACTTTATAGAACCTATGGCTGATGCATAGGGAATGACTTTCATTCTCTTTCTATCTTCTGTCGTGGTCGGGTTTTGAGTCTTACTCAATCTCACACCTTGTAACACAGGCAAGAACTCTTTCTTTGACTGTTCCATTTTGAACTACTTCAAAATCTTGTCAAGGTATGTATTCATTGAAAAACTTATCAAGCGTCTTGATCTATCTCTATAGATCTTGATGCTCAATATATAAGCAGCTTCACCGAGGTCTTTCTTTGAAAAACTCCTTTCAAACACTCCTTTATGCTTTGCGAATAATTCTACATTATTTCCGATCAACAATATGTCATTCACATATACTTATCGAAAAATTTGTAGTGCTCCCACTCACTTTCTTGTAAATACAGGCTTCACCGTAAGTCTGTATAAAACTATATGCTTTGATCAACTTATCAAAGCGTGTATTCCAACTCGAGATGCTTGCACCAGTCCATAGATGGATCGCTGAAGCTTGCACATTTTGTTAGCTCCTTTAGGATTGACAAAACCTTCGGTTGCATCATATACAACTCTTCTTTAATAAATCCATTAAAGAATGTAGTTTTGACATCCATTTGCCGATTTCATAAAATGTGGCAATTGCTAACATGATTCGGACAGACTTAAGCATCGCTACAGTTGAGAAAATCTCATTGTAGTCAACACCTTGAACTTGTCGAAAACCTTTTGTGACAAGTCGAGCTTTGTAGATAGTAACACTACTATCGGTGTCCGTCTTCCTCTTGAAGATCCATTTATTTAACATGGCTTGCTGATCATCGAGCAAGTCAATCAAAGTCCATACTTTGTTCTCATACATGGATCCTATCTCAGATTTTATGGCCTCAAGCCATTTCGCGAATCTGGGCTCATCATCGCTTCCTCATAGTTCGTAGGTTCATCATGGTCTAGTAACATGACTTCCGAACATGATTACCGTACCACTCTGGTGCGGATCTTACTCTGGAAGACCTCGAGGTTTGGTAGCAACTTGATCTGAAGTTTCATGATCATCATCATTAACTTCCTCACTAATTGGTGTAGGAATCACGGAACTGATTTCGTGATGAACTACTTTCCAATAAGGAGAAGGTACAATTACCTCATCAAGTTCTACTTTCCTCCCACTCACTTCTTTCGAGAGAAACTCCTTCTCTAGAAAGGATCCATTCTTAACAACGAATGTTTTGCCTTGGATCTGTGATAGAAGGTGTACCCAACAGTTTCCTTTGGGTATTCTATGAAGACGCACTTTTCCGATTTGGGTTCGAGCTTATCGGTGAAAACTTTTTCACATAAGCATCACAACTCCAAACTTTTAAGAAACGACGGCTTAGGTTTCTTGCTAAACCATAGTTCATACGGTGTCGTCTCAACGGATTTAATGGTGCCCTATTTAATGTGAATGCAGTTGTCTCTAATGCATAACCCCAAAACGATATTGGTAAATTGGTAAGAGACATCATTGATCGCACCATATCAAATAAATTGCGGTTATGACGTTCGGACACACCATTACGTTATGGTGTTCCATGTGGCGTGAGCTGTGAAACTATTCCACATTGTTTTATATGAAGGCCAAACTCGTAACTCAAATATTCTCCTCCACGATCGGATCGTAGAAACTTTATTTTCTTATTACGATGATTCTCCACTTCACTCTGAAATTCTTTGAACTTTTCAAATGTTTCAGACTTGTGCTTCATTAAGTAGATATACTCATATCTGCTCAAATCATCTTGTGAAGGTCGAAAATAACGATACTTGCCGTGAGCTTTAACACTCATCGGACCGCATACATCGGTATGTATTATTTCCAATAAGTCATTTGCTCGCTCCATTGTTCCGAGAACGAGTCTTTAGTCATCTTGCCCATAAGGCATGGTTCGCAAGCATCAAGTGATTCATAATCAAGTGATTCCAAAATCCCATCAAGATGGAGTTTCTTCATGCGCTTTACACCAATATGACCTAAGCGGCGATTGCCACAAATAAGTTGCACTATCATTATTAACTTTGCATCTTTTGGCATCAATATTATGAATATGTGTATCACTATGATCGAGATCAACAAACTATTTTTATTGGGTGTATGACCATTGATGGTTTTATTCATTTAAATGCAGAACAACAATTATTCTTTGACTTTAAATGAATAACCGTTTTGAAAACTATTTTCATTGGGTGTATGACCATCAAAGGTTTTATTCATTTAAACAGAACAACAATTATTCTTTGACTTTAAATGAATAACCGTTTTGCAATAAACATGATCAAATCATATTCATGCTCAACGCAAACACCAAATAACATTTATTTAGGTTTAACACTAATCCGAAAGTATAGGGAGTGTGATGATGATCATATCAATCTTGGAACTACTTCCAACACTCATCGTCACTTCCCCTTCAACTAGTCTCTGTTTATTCTATAACTCTGTTTGAGTTACTAATCTCAAAGCAACCTAACAAGTATCAAATACTCGGGGATACTATAAACACTAGTAAGGAACACATCAATAACCTGTATATCAAATATACTCTTGTTCAATTTGCCATCCTTCTTATCCGCCAAATACTTGGGGTAGTTCCGCTTCGAGGACCAGTTCCATTGCAGCAAAAGCACTTAGTCTCGTGCTTAGGTCCAGACTTGGGCTTCTTCACTCGAACAGCAACTTGCTTGCCGTTCTTCTTGAAGTTCCCTTCTTCCCTTTGCCTTTTCCTTGAAACTAGTGGTCTTGTCAATCATCAACACTTGATGCTCTTTTCTTGATTTCTACCTTCGTCGATTTCAGCATCACGAAGAGCTTGGGAATTACTTTTGTCATCCCTTGCATATTATAGTTCATCACGAATTTCTACTAACTTGGTGATGGTGACTAGAGAATTCTGTCAATCACTATCTTATCTGGAAGATTAACTCCCACTTGATTCAAGCGATTGAAGTACCCAGACAATCTGAGCACATGCTCACTAGTTGAGCGATTCTCCTCCATCTTTTAGCTATAGAACTTGTTGGAGACTTCATATCTCTCAACTCGGGTATTTTCTTGAAATATTAACTTCAATTCTGGAACATCTCATATGGTCCATGACGTTCAAAACGTCTTTGAAGTCGATTCTAAGCCTTTAAGCATGGTGCACTAAACTATCAAGTAGTCATCATATTGAGCTAGCCAAACGTTCATAACGTCGCATCCGCTCCTGCAATAGGTTTGTCACCTAGCGGTGCATTAAGGACATAATTCTTACGTGCAGCAATGAGGATAAATCTCAGATCACGGATCCAATCCGCATCATTGCTACTAACATTTTCAACATAATTTTCTCTAGGAACATATCAAAACAAACATATAAAAGCATAGGGAAGCAACAACGCGAGCTATTGATCTACAACATAATTTGCAAAATACTACGGGACTAAGTTCATGATAAATTAAAGTTCAATTAATCATATTACTAAAGAACTCCCACTTAGATAGACATCTCTCCGATTATCTAAGTGATTCGTGATCCAAATCAACTAAACCATGTCCGATCATCACGTGAGATGGAGTAGTTTCAATGGTGAACATCACTATGTTGATCATATCTACTATATGATTCACGTTCGACCTTTCGGTCTCCGTGTTCCGAGGCCATATCTGTTATATGCTAGGCTCGTCAAGTTTAACTTGAGTATTCGCGTGCAAACTGTTTTGCACCCGTTGTATTTGAGCGTAGAGCCTATCACACCCGATCATCACGTGGTGTCTCAAACGAAGAACTTACATAGCGGTGCATACTCGGGAGAACACTTCTTGATAATTTTAGTGAGAGATCATCTTATAATGCTACCGTCAATCAAAGCAAGATAAGATGCATAAAGGATAAACATCACATGCAATCAATATAAGTGATATGATATGGCCATCATCATCTTGTGCTTGTGATCTCCATCTCCGAAGCACCGTCATGATCACCATCGTCACCGCGCGACACCTTGATCTCCATCGTAGCATCGTTGTCGTCTAGCCAACTATTGCTTCTCGACTATCGCTCTTGCTTAGTGATAAAGTAAAGCAATTACATGGCGTTGCATTTCATACAATAAGCGACAACCATATGGCTCCTGCCATTGCGATAACTTCGGTTACAAAACATGATCATCTCATACAATAAAATATAGCATCACGTCTTGACCATATCACATCACAACATGCCTGCAAAAACAAGTTAGGCGTCCTCTACTTTGTTGTTGCAAGTTTTACGTGGCTGCTACGGGCTGAGCAAGAACCGTTCTTACCTCGCATCAAAACCACAATGATAGTTTGTCAAGTTGGTGCTGTTTTAACCTTCGCAAGGACCGGGCGTAGCCACACTCAGTTCAACTAAAGTGAGAGAACGAGACACCGCCGGTCACCTTTAAGCAACGAGTGCTCGAAGCGGTGAAACCAGTCTCGCGTAAGCGTCTGGCGTAATGTCGGTCCGGCTGCTTCATCTCACAATACCGCCGAACCAAAGTATGACATGCTGGTAAGCGGTATGACTTATATCGCCCACAACTCACTTGTGTTCTACTCGTGCATATGACATCAACGCATAAAACCAGGCTCGGATGCCATTGTTGGGTAGCGTAGTAATTTCAAAATTTTCCTACGCACACGCAAGATCATGGTGATGGCATAGCAACGAGGGGAGAGTGTCGTCCACGTACCCTCGAGACCGAAAGCGAAGCGTTATAACAACGCGTTGATGTAGTCGTGCGTCTTCACGATCCGACCGATCCAAGTACCGAGCGCACGGCACCTCCGAGTTCAGCACACGTTCAGCTCGATGGCGATCCCGGGCTCCGATCCAGCAAAGCGTCGGGGATGAGTTCCGTCAAGACGACGGCGTGGTGGCGATGATGATGCTCCACCGACGCAGGGCTTCGCCTAAGCTCATGACGATATGACTTCACCGGCGCAGGCTTCGCCTAAACTCCGCGACGATATGACCAAGTGGAATATGGTGGAGGGGGCACCGCACACAGGCTAAGGAACGATCCGTAGATCAACTTGTGTGTCAGGGGTGCCCCCGCCTGTATATAAAGGAGCAAGGGAGGGTGCGGCCAGCCCAAGGGGCGCGCTGAGGAGTCCTACTCCCACCGAGTAGGACTCCCCCTTCCTAGTTGGATTAGGATTGGAGGAGGGAAGAGGGAAGGGCGCCGCCCCTCTCCTTGTCCTATTTGGACTAGAGGGAAGGGGGCGCGGCCTGCCCTGGCCGGCCCTTCCTCTTCTCCCTATGGCCCATCAAGGCCCATAGACCCCCAGGGTTCCGTAACCCCTTGTTCCTAAACTTCCTGTTTTCATCCGGAACCTTCCGAAGTCAAACATAGGCTTCCAATATATCAATCTTTATGTCTCGACCATTTGAGACTCCTCGTCATGTCCGTGATCACATCCGGGACTCAACAACCTTGGTACATCAAAACTTATAAACTCATAATGAACTGTCATCGAAGCGTTAAGCGTGCGGACCCTACGGGTTCGAGAACTATGTAGACATGACCTAGAACCATTCTCGGTCAATAACCAATAGCGGAACCTGGATGCCCATATTGGTTCCTACATATTCTACGAAGATCTTTATCGGTCAAACCGCATAACGATATATGTTGTTCCTTTTGTCATCGGTATGTTACTTGCCCGAGATTCGATCGTCGGTATCCAATACCTAGTTCAATCTCGTTACGTAAGTCTCTTTACTCGTTCGTAATACATCATCTCACAACTAACTCATTAGTTGTAATGCTTGCAAGGCTTATGTGATGTGTATTACCGAGAAGGCCCAGAGATACCTCTCCAGACAATCGGAGTGACAAAACCTAATCTCAAAATCGCCAACCCAACAAGTACCTTTGGAGACACTGTAGTACTCCTTTATAATCACCCGATTCGTTGTGACGTTTGGTAGTACCAAAGTGTTCCTCCGTAAACGGGAGTTGCATAATCTCATAGTTACGGAACATGTATAAGTCATGAAGAAAGCAATAGCAATATACTAAGCGATCAAGTGCTAGGCTAACGGAATGGGTCATGTCAATCACATCATTCTCCTAATGATGTGATCCCGTTAATCAAATGACAACTCATGTCTATGGTTAGGAAACATAACCATCTTGATTAACGAGCTAGTCAAGTAGAGGCATACTAGTGACACTCTGTTTGTCTATGTATTCACACATGTATTATGTTTCCGGTTAATACAATTCTAGCATGAATAACAAACATTTATCATGATATAAGGAAATAAATAATAACTTTATTATTGCCTCTAGGGCATATTTCCTTCATGTGTAACGGTTAGATTTTGTGTGGAGGCTATATATACCCCTCCACCTCCTCTTCATTCGTGGAGAGAGCCATCAGACTGAACCTACACTTCCAGCATCCTATTTTTGAGAGAGAACTACCTACTCATGTGTTGAGGCCAAGATATTCCATTCCTACCATATGAATCTTGATCTCTAGCCTTCCCCAAGTTTCTTTCCTCTCAAACCCTCTTTCCACCAGATCCAAATCCTATGAGAGAGAGTTGAGTGTTGGGGAGACTATCATTTGAAGCACAAGAGCAAGGAGTTCATCATCAACACACCATTTGTTACTTCTTGGAGAGTGGTGTCTCCTAGATTGGCTAGGTGTCACTTGGGAGCCTCCGACAAGATTGTGGAGTTGAACCAAGGAGTTTGTAAGGGCAAGGAGATCGCCTACTTCGTGAAGATCTACCGCTAGTGAGGCAAGTCCTTCGTGGGCGACGTCCATGGTGGGATAGACAAGGTTGCTTCTTCGTGGACCCTTCGTGGGTGGAGCCCTCCGTGGACTCACGCAACCGTTACCCTTCGTGGGTTGAAGTCTCCATCAACGTGGATGTACGATAGCACCACCTATAGGAACCACGCCAAAAACATCCGTGTCTCCAATTGCGTTTGAATCCTCCAATCCCTTCCCTTTACATTCTTGCAAGTTGCATGCTTTATTTTGCGCTGCTCATATACTCTTTGCATGCTTGCTTGCTATATGTTGTGAATGTTAAACTTGTGCCTAAACTCCACTCAAACTTTAAAGAAACTTAAAAACTGCAACTTTGGTACTTAGTGTCTAATCCCCCCCCCCCTCTAGACACCTCTTCTCAAGGTCCTACAATTTTGTCCTTGAGGCTTGACCAGGTTTCAATGGCTTCATCAGCACTTGCATATAGTGATCTGTAAGCTCAGGCTCTTGGTACATGCAACAAGCTCCTTCAGGTGGAAGACTGATGGGCAGGGCGTGAAGTAATTCAGAGGCCGGTGCTTTGTAGTGAGTATTGTCGGTCATCCAGTCCAAAACCCGGAGTTCACATCGTCAACATCTCTGTGATGTGCGATGTTATGTAGAATTGAAGAATGAGCTCTTCATTCCAATCAACTATGTCTCATGCAAAAGTTGAGGAGGCCAGTGTCATGAAGCACACTAAGGACAGTGTGAAGCATGGCGGTGATTCCATGTCCACATGAGGAATATGCTCGTGGTCAAAGACTTTTCCTTGTTGAAGAGCGGTGAAGAATAGAAGTTGGCCTGGTGGCGGTCGAGCGCTTCCTTCTAAGGCGAGCATAATCATAGGGATTGTAGTCGATGAAGAACACGTGCTCTTGAAGAAATCATCGACCTTGAATTTCGCTTCTTTGAGAATGGATCCTTTGGCTTGGGTTGAGGAGTGTCACCAATTGCATTATCACCTCGGGAATCGCAATCTCGTGTTCTTGAAATGAGGAATTTCAGCTTCTTCTCCAAAGGATGACTGGGTCTTCAATTCTTCATTTACATTTTCTTGACACTAGTGGCTGGAATTTCTTCATGGACCAGACGGTGTGGCATGTGGTTCATCGATCCCATTTGTCTTTGTAATTCTTACTGGGACTGAGGAATTTGTTGCAATGGTGTGAAGAGTGGAGAGTTGGGGTGCTAACTTTCCCAAAAGTCATCATTTAGCACGGGTGTGGTACAACCAATGTCCACATCTTCATCTTCCATTTCTTCAATGCCAGCCTCTTCAGCAGTAAACTGAGGCATAGGCGAGGAGACAACTGGTGTTGAAGGGATTGTATCCACTTCAATTTCTTCATCCAACTGCTCTGATGAAGCAGCAGAAGGATTTTCTTCATCAGATTCGCTAGGAATCACTCATTCTTCATCATAAGGAACAATGTCCTTTGATTGCATGGTAGAGATAGGAACAACATCAATGGGGTTTGCAAATGAGCTGGTCAGAGACTTCATATTCTTCGGAGCTGAGGAATCTGATGAAGCTGATGCCTTCCTTTTCTTCACTGTTGCACGCTCTGCAGCCTTAGTCTTCTTCACATCTGAAGCATATGGAAGGATCGGCGTTGGGGGTAGGCGCAGGCGGAGCAGAGGAATTTGGTTGAGTTTCTTCAGGCACAATTGATGCAGTTGCCCTGACCTCTTCATTTTCTTCAGGCGCACCACTAGTGGATGCCCTGGCAATTTCATCAGCAGCTGGAATGTAGTCATCAGCCCTAGAACTCACATTTTCTTCAGCAGTCTGAATGTCATCAGCGGTGCTAGCATGTTCTTCAGTCGGCTGAGCAGATGCTTTAGCCTGAGGAATTTCTGGTTGTGATGGAGCTGCAACATTTGGAGTGAACTTTTCTGTCAACTTCACAAAACGGACTTTGGCTCCAAGCCAGTCAGCGCGGTATACATCAAATTCATCACTGAGTTTCTTGATCTCAGATTGAATATTGACAAGTTCTTTAGTTGTCATAAAGACAACGTGTTTCTTCAGAAAACGCTCCTTCTTGTACTGCGCTTTCTTGATCTGCCTGGCCTTTTCAAATTTCCATTTCTCTTCTTATATGAAGGCAGTCAGCATATGACTTTGGCCAGGAGTCAACTTGAAATCAGGCATAGGAGTGTTTGGGTCCTTGTGCCAGAGATCAATGTAGTCGAGGATCAACTTTGGATCCAAAAGCAGAGGCACATTTGTGCCCTTGGATCTAGCGGCCCTGACTTGCCTATCCTTGATGATTTCGGCAAGTTCATCTTCATCAGCTTCATCTTCATCTGACGGCACTTGGAAGGTGACCTGCTTCTTGTGAGGACTTGGGCGAGAACATCGTCCAGCAGTGGCCTTTGTCTTCAGCAGAGAGGGTCCCGTTGAAGAATTTGGTGCAGCTGAGGAACTAGCAGAAGCTCCTGAGGCAATAGAGATGCTGTAGTCCTTTGGCACGTGGCAAGATGCACAGTCTTTGAGGATTTGGTCGGAGCAAATGAGGACTTGGCGGAGGAGCCGAGGATTTTGGAGGAGCAGGGAGCAGCATGAGGAATTGGCCGTGAGGGCTTTGAGGATTCTGGCCGTGAGGGCATTGCTGAGGAACTTGGCTGTGAGGGCATTGAAGAAGAAGCACTTCACTCGTGAGCAGGCTTCTTTGACATGGCCTTCTTAGGCTTGATAGAGGCCTCAGCGGCAGCAGAGTCTTCGTTGAATTTCCTCACTGCTTCTTTTGCCTGTTTGGCCAATTTGGCCTGGCGCTTGGCCCATTCTTCAGGATAGTCCTCACCGCGCTTGAGGCTGGTGGGATCAGCTATTTGGCCAGGTGCCAATGGAGGTCTTGAGCATGGAGGGGTAACAGCGAATTTCTTCATGTATTTGGGAGTAACATATCTGTACTCCCTCCACTCTCTTGCCTACCTCCTCTCAATCTTTTGAATGCGCACCTTGCGCTGATTTTTATCTTCCTCAGGGGGTATGCAGTACCCAGCATAGATGTCTTCAGGGATTTCAAAAGCAGTATTGACCTCATGCCTCTTTCCTCCCTTCTATGGCTTCTTTCCATCAGCCATTTTCTTCAGATGAGGTATTTGAACAATAGAGTTCTCTGAAGAAGTATGCAACTTTTCTTCGAGGAACGCTGCAAATGAGTTAATTTGATGAGAACCTAGTGATTCAGTAGCATACATGAGTACCTGTGAACAGAGTATAGTTGCAAGGAATTTGGAGAGGTCATATGCGTTCTCAGAAGGTTTTGTAAAAAGAACAAGTTTGAGGAATTTGACCAGATGAGTCTTGAAGAATTTCACTAAGCGTTCTTTGTCTTAGGTTCCAGAGTTGTACAGATCAAAAATCCACACAATTGAGGAATTTTGAAGAAAAATATAGCTTAGAGAAATGAATCATGAACAGATGACATGTGAGGTGTTTAGTGTGTGAATAGTTGAAGAAAAACACCTTTGAAGATTTTGTAGAGATCATTTGAATCAAAGAGGGTCGTAAAAGTAACTTTTAATTACCCTGGACGAAGAACAAGACGAACTGGGGTGTGGAGATGTGAAGTTCATCAGTGCAGATCTTCCACGCCCTAACTCAGTGGAGGAAGACTGCTATGGCGGCGGCGGA
The DNA here is from genome assembly GCA_021605205.1 of Aegilops longissima. Classification (NCBI taxonomy): domain Eukaryota; kingdom Viridiplantae; phylum Streptophyta; class Magnoliopsida; order Poales; family Poaceae; genus Aegilops; species Aegilops longissima. The sequence goes on along the minus strand of CM038677.1, from coordinate 484,059,885 downwards.
GGGAAGAAATCCGCGGCCAGCGCGAGTACGACGGCGACGAGGTCGAGGCAGTGAAGCTCTTCCTCCCGGCGATGATGAAGTAGCGGCGACGCTAGGGTTGAGAAGCTCGAGCTGGAGAGAGAGGTCGAGCGGATAAAAGAAGTGAGGAAGGGGAGGGGGTATTTATAGCCATGGTGTAAAACTGTTCGCCCGAAGAATTTGGACGAACGTGCCCCTGACCCTTCTCATTCGCTTGACATGTGTCACCCACGTACTGAGAAGTGGAGATCGTGTGAGATCGTGGGTGAATAAATAAGTATTTCATGGGATGCGGAACGGTTTGAGCGGCAAAGCCGAAAATTTGAATAAGATAAGTTAAAAGTTTCGTTCGCAATTTCTTCAGCTGACAAGGACACTGTGAAGATTTTGAACAAGTTTCAAATAGAATGCACATGAAGAATTTGTGAATAGAATGGGTTGAGTTTAGCATAGAGGGGTGATACGTTTCCAACGTAACTATAATTTTTGATTGCTCCATGCTACTTTATCTACTGTTTTAGGCTTTATTGGGCTTTATTTTCCACTTTTATATCATTTTTGGGACTAACCTATTAATCGGAGGCCTAGCCCATATTGCTGTTTTTTTGCCTATTTCAGTATTTCGAAGAAAAGGAATATCAAAGGAGTCCAAACGGAATGAAACCTTCGAACGTGATTTTCTCACGAGCGTGATCCAGAGAACTTGGAGTGCAAGTCAAGAAGCAACCGAGCCTCCACAAGATAGGAGGGCGCCCCTATAGGGCGCGCCCCATCTCGTGGGCCCCTCTGGCGGCCACCGACGTACTTCTTCTTCCTATATATACCTCGCACTCGAAAACATCCGGGGCACCACGAAACACAATTTCCACCACCGTAACATTCTCAGTATCCGCGAGATCCCATCTTGGAGCCTTCACGCACTCACTGCGGAGGGGAATCAAGCACGGAGGGCCTCTACATCAACATCCTTGCCCCTCCGATGAGTTGTGAGTAGTTTACCACAGACCCACGGGTCCATAGTTATTAGCTAGATGGCTTCTTCTCTCTTTTGGATCTCAATACAATGTTCTCCCCCTCTCTTGTAGAGATCTATTCGATGTAATCTCTTTTTGCAGTGTGTTTGTCGAGATCCGATGAATTGTGGGTTTATGATCAAGTTTATCTATGAATAATATTTGAATCTTCTCTGAATTCTTTTATGTATGATTAAGTTATCTTTGCAAGTCTCTTGAATTATCAGTTTGGTTTGGCCTACTAGATTGATCTTTCTTGCCATGGGAGAAGTGCTTAGCTTTGGGTTCAATCTTGCGGTGTCCTTACCCGTGGATGTAAAGGGTTGCAAGGCACGTGTTGTATTGTTGCCATCGAGGATAACAAGATGGGGTTTATATCATATTGCATGAGTTTATCCTCTACATCATGTCATCTTGCTTAATCGTTACTCTGTTCTTATGAACTTAATACTCTAGATGCATCTTTGGATAGCGGTCGATGTGTGGAGTAATAGTAGTAGATGCAGGCAGGGCCGTCTACTTGTTATGGACGTGATGCCTATATACATGATCATGCCTAGATAATCTCATAACTATCGCTTTTCTATCAATTGCTCGACATAATTTGTTCAGCCACCGTAATACTTATGCTATCTTGAGAGAAGCCACTAGTGAAACCTATGGCCCCCGGGTCTATCTCTTATCATATTTGCTTCCAATCTACTTTTATTTGCATCTTTACTTTTTGCATCTATATTATAAAATATAAAAATATATTTATCTTATCATACTATCTTTATTAGATCTCACTTTACTTAAGTGGCTCAAGGATTGACAACCCCTTTATTGCGTTGGTTGCGAGTTCTCAGTTTGTTTGTGTAGGTGCGTGGGACTTTTGAGGAGCCTCCTACTGGATTGATACCTTGGTTCTCAAAACTGAGGGAAATACTTACGCTACACTTTGTTGCATCACCCTCTCCTCTTCGAGGAAAACCAAGGGGGAAGAGTCCGATCACATTCACTTAGCAGAAAAAGCAACTTGAAGAATTAGCCATATATAGCCAATGAAGAAAAATGACGAAAACAGTGAAGACAATGCAAAGTTGAAGAAAATGAACAACTGAGAAATTTCAAAACTGAGGAAAAACTCAAATTGAAGATTTTCAACTTTGGTGGTGGCGTGACCCACCGTATAAGAATGATGATTTCAGACACCGCGTACAATTGTCGTAGGGTTCTGAGAATCAAATTCTTTGTTAATTTCTTCACACTTAGAGTGTTATTCTTCATTGATTGAAGAAAAACGTTTCTTCATGTGTTGCACATCTAAGTCATCAATTTTGCATAAGTGTTAGGATGAGTGTCTTTTTCAAAGAACATTCGAAGATTCTAAGATATTTAGCTCACACCGCAAATTGCTAAATCTCTTCTCATCCAAGGGCTTTGTGAAGATATCGGCTAGCTATTCTTCAGTCTTCACATGCTCAATGGAAATGTCGCCCTTCAACACATGATCGCGAAGAAAATGATGACGAATCTGAATGTGCTTTGTCTTCGAGTGCTGAACTGGGTTGTGAGCAATCTTTATGGCACTCTCATTGTCACAGAAGAGAGGCACATTCTTCACGTTGACGCCATAGTCCTTGAGAGTTTGCTTCATCCACAACAATTGAGCATAGCAAGAACCAGCAGCAATGTACTCAACTTCAGCAGTAGACAGTGATACGCGGTTCTGTTTCTTCGAGGACCAACAGACCAAAGATCGTCCGAGGAAATGACATGTACCAGATGTTGACTTGCGGTACACATGATCACCAGCATAGTCAGAGTCAGAATATCCAATGAGATCAAAAGCCGAGCCCTTGGGGTACCATAATCCAAGTGTTGGTGTGTGAGCTAGATATCAAAGAATATGCTTCACAGCCTTATGGTGTGATTCCTTCGGTGTAGCTTGAAATCGGGCACACATGCAAACACTAAGCATAATATCTGGCCTAGATGCACATAAGTACAATAAAGAACCAACCATGGAGCGGCATACCTTATGATTGAAGTCAATACCATTTTCATCAGTGCACAGATGGCCATTAGTGGGCATAGGAATTTTGACGCCTTTGCAATCTTGCATGCCGAATTTCCTTAGTACATCCTTGAGGTATTTCTCCTAAGATATGAATATGCCATTGCGTTGTTGACGAATTTGAAGACCTAAGAAGAATTTCAATTCTCCCATCATAGACATTTGATATTCTTCACTCATCATATAGGAAAATTCATCACTATAACGTTGGTCAGTACAGCCAACGATAATATCATCAACATATATTTGGCACAGAAACAGTTCACCATCATAAGATTTAGTGAAAAGACTAGGGTCGAGTGAACCGGGTTTGAAGCCTTTCTTCATGAGGAATTCCTTCAAAGTATCATACCACGCCCGAGGGGCCCGCTTGAGGCCATAGAGGGCCTTATTGAGTATGAAGACTTTGTCAGGATTCTTTGGATCTTCAAAACCTGGGGGTTGAGCAACATATACTTCTTCCTCAAGCTTACCATTGAGGAATGCACTTTTCACATCCATTTGATATAAAATGATATCATGATAGTTAGCATAAGCAAGTAATATGCGAATAGCCTCAAGTCTAGCAACAGGTGCAAAAGTTTCATCGAAATCAATTCCTTTAACCTGTGTGTAGCCTTGAGCTACTAGCCGTCCCTTATTCCTCACCACAAGGCCATTTTCATCTTGCTTGTTGCGGTAGATCCACTTTGTGCTAATGATATTGTGCTTGCGAGGATCTGGACGTTTGACCAGTTCCCAGACGTTGTTGAGCTCGAAATAATGTAATTCTTCTTGCATGGCCTGAATCCACTCGGGCTCCATAAATGCTTCATCTACCTTAGTGGGCTCTGTAATAGAGACAAAAGCATAGTGCCCACAAAAGTTAGATAAATGTGAAGCTCTTGAGCATGTGAGAGGACTTGGTGCTTCAATGTCATCGATGATCTTTTCAACTTGCACTTCTTTTGCAACGCGAGGATGAGCTGGTTGTCGTCGAGGAATTTGACCAGCATTTTCTTCAGCACAATTTTCTTTAGCATTTTCTTCAGGTGCATTAGCTTGACGTTCTTCACGTTCTGGAATGAATTCTTTAGCAGATTCTTCAGTAGGAATAACATCCTCAGTAGCCTTGAACTTGATAGATTCCTCAGGTGCTGGTTCATTTGTCACAGAAGGTAGGTGCTCTCTTTGCGAGCCATTAGTTTCATCGAATCAAGCCTCTGCCTATTTCAACAACCTTGTGAAGAACGTTGTTGAAGACTCAGAGGTGTCTGAGTCCTTCCGTAACCAAGCATGAAACCTTCATGTGCTTTCGGTGCAAATTTTGAGTTGTGATGAGGATCTCTAATCCAGCATTTAGCACCGAAGACTTTGAAATAACTCACATTGGGTTTCTTGTCAGTGAGTAGTTCATAGGCAGTCTTCTTGAAGAATTTGTGAAGATATACTTTGTTGATGATGTGGCACGCGGTATCAATTGCATCAATCCAGAAACGCCGAGGCGTTTTGTATTCATCAAGCATAGTGCGAGCCATCTCAGCAAGAGTCATGTTCTTGCACTCCACAACGCCATTCTGCTGAGGAGTATAAGGAGCAGATAACTCATGAGTAATACCAAGTTCATCAAGATAGTCATCAAGACCAGAATTCTTGAACTCGGTTCCATTGTCACTTATGATGTGCTTGATCTTCACACCAAAGTTGGTTGAAGCCCTCGAGGAAAATCGTTTGAAGACTTCCTGCACTTCATGTTTGTAAGTAACAATGTGTACCCATGTGTAACGAGAGTAATCATCAACAATAACAAAGCCATATTGAGATGCATCATTAGAAACTGCAGAATAATGGTTAGGACCGAAGAGATCCATGTGAAGCAATTCAAATGGTCGAGTAGTGGTCATGATAGTCTTCGCTGGATGCTTGGCCTTTGTCATGTTTCCATCTTCACAGGCTCCGCATAAGTGATCCTTGAGGAATTTGACATTCTCAATGCCAATGACATGCTTCTTCTTCGCAAGCGTGTGCAAATTCCTCATGCCTGCATGACCAAGTCGTCAATGCCAGAGCCAGCCTTCTAAAGCTTTTGCAAGTAGGCACACGACTGGTTGTGGTCATGTAGAGAAATCAACAATATACAAGTCTCCTCTCCTAAAGCCTTTGAAGACTTTGGAATTGTCAGCTTCCATGATCACAACACAATGATACTTGCCAAAGACAACAACCATATCAAGATCGCAAAGCATTGAGACAGACATGAGGTTGTATCCTAAGGACTCGACAAACATGACTTTGTCCATGTGTCAATCCTTTGAGATCGCAACCTTACCTACACCCAATACCTGACTTTTGCCTTTGTCAGCGAAGATGATATGCTTCAGATGTGATGGAGATAAGGGAGCATCCATCAATAGATTCTTGTCACCAGTCATGTGATTTGTACATCCACTATTGAGGACCCACTCAGTGGCTTTGGGTTGATCATCCTGCAGATGAATTAGTGCAGCTAACGAACTCATATACTTCATCAGTGAAGAATATGACATCAATTCATCAGATCAATTTCATCAAGCAATAGAACAGATAAAGCAGTATGAGGATGTGAGAAATGAAAGTTCATTTCTTCATGATTATCCTGCGTCCTATCAGGCAATTTTCAGGTCTCCAACAAATTCTTCAGACGTTTGAGCATGTCTGGAGACCTGACCTGCAGAAGAGATTATTTCTTTTTCTTCACCACCCACATCTGAAGGGGTGGCAAAGATTTTATCACTCTGCGAGCTCCATATGATAAAGATGGCATAGAAGCCAGTCCATTTCGTTTCACATAAGAGGAGCTAGGGTAAGCATATGAATAAGCGGAGAAATTCTTCGAGGACTTATGAACATAATGATTAGAAGAATAATGCTCATATTCATAGCCCTTAGCTCTTCCCTGAGAAACAGAGTTGTTAGCACGATGATATTCATATGAGGACTTTGATCCTGTTGAGGAATTTGATCCACATGAGGAATTTGGTCCGTATGAGGACTTGGATCCATATGAAGAATTTGATCTGGGGTTCCTATTCTTCACAGGTGGTGTCATGAGGACATTCACCCGAAGACTTTCAAGGCACCTTTTGGGAACCTAGATTTTCTTCATAGGGGAACCGTTCCTGCAGTTAGTGCCAACATATCTAGCAAATACTTCACCATTCTGATTTTTGAACAGTTTATAGTTGGAGTCAAATGACTCATCAGAAGAATGAGGAGATTCACATGTAAAGCCAGATAAATTGGATGGAGCAACTGGAGGTCCCTTTGCAGCAACCCACAAGGTTTTGGGGTACTGCTCAGGCTTCCAATATGTACCATCAGCATTGAGTTTCCTCTCAAAGGCAATACCCTCTTTCCTAGGGTTCCTGTTGAGGATCTGCTTTTTAAGCACATCACAAAGAGTCTGATGCCCTTTGAGGCTTTTGTACATGCCTGTCATGTACAATTCCTTCATCCCTACATCATCAGTGATACTAGCAATGTCCTCAGTTGAGGAATTAGTGATAGCAGAGACAGTTGAAGAATTTGTAGCATTAGAAGCATTTGAACATTCAGGTGAAGAATTAGCAGATTCACGTTCAATGCATTTCAAGCATGGAGGAACAAATTCTTCCTGAGAAGAGCTGATTTGTTGAGCAAGTAATGAATCGCGCTCCTTCTGAAGATCTTCATAACTCACTCTTAGCTTTTCAAGATCTTGCTTTCTTTGAAGAAATTCATAAGAAAGTTTCTCATGATCAGATAAGAGAGTGTTATGATGACCTTGCAGGGTGTCAAACTAAGACTGAAGTCTCTGAAGACTTTCAGCCAAAGCGATCCATTTCTTCACCCAACATATCATGATAAAAACTCGACTAGATGGCGAGTCGTTCGTCGGCCTGATCTTTCACGATACTAGCAGCAACAAGAAATTCCGGTCGAGCGAAGATGCAAGACCGTAAGATCGAAAACTTGCGTCAAGTAGATTGAATCGACTCCACGCACAGCAGCAACAAAATCCTCACGGATCAGCAACAAAGACGATATTTGGTGTCCCACATCACGGGGCGTTTTCGACTTTTTTATTCAACTCCCGAGCGATACAAAATCGGCGACCAAAACCAAAAAACTCCACCCTTACGTTGGTCGAAGCCGGCTGTTTTATAAGCGACGCCAACTCACCCCAAACCGTCCTAAACTAGTATTACTTTCCTAATTCAACTTGGCTTCCTATTTTAAACCTTAAAGAAAAAAACTCTCACGCACCAACTAGTACTACTTGCATAATAGGACACGACACATAATCGGCTTCCCGATCCATGTTGATTTGTCTTGTACGTTAGTGCCTTGATTTAACTCCACGTATATCACATCAGGAATTTGAACGCACATGACGTGATGTGTTGCTCCTGGACGCCTCAACTCCGATCAGACTTGGAATGATAATGATCCAAGCATAACCCGACGCGGTGGAGTCCTAAAATTAGGTTTAACCTCGTCCGGCTTAGGTTCCGATGACTGTATTTTGAGTGCAATTGTACCCACCATTAAAATATTAGAATCTATGGCTTGATCAAATTTTGCTAATGCATCAGTGGACACATCATCCCCTCCTCCTTGAAACAAAACCGTCCTCGGTTTTGCGGTAGATTTCATAGACTTCTTCAGTGAAGCAGTTGTGTCCACCATGATTTCTGCCATAAACATAGATCGCAGAACATGTCGTCTTCCGGCTTTCCAAAAAGAGTATGTATTGGACCGTCCCTCATATGTGGCATGACGGTCATATTGCCACGGTCTCCCCAACAATAAGTGACATGCATCCATCAGCAATACATCACAAATCACTGTATCAGTATAGTTACCAACTGAAAAATTGAGACGCACCTTGTGAGTAACTTTCAGTTTCCCCGACTGATATAACCATTCGACGCAGTGGGGTTGTGGGTGCTTCCAGGTAGGCAAAGCTAAAGCATCCACCAAGTCCTTGCTAACCGCGTTGGTGTAGCTTCCTCCATCTATGATCAACTTACAATTAGTGTTGTTGATTTTGCATTGAGTTTGAAAAATATTCCGTCGCTGCCCCTTATCCTCAATGCGATCTTCTTGCACCCGTTGCACCATCAAAGACGGATATGATTCAGCAGCTTCAAAACTCGCAACCACATTTTCAACATCTTCAGATTTTTCACCAGAAGTGTCAGAAACTGCCTCTTCATCACTAGCGGATGCATAGCCATCTCTCGTGAGCAACACTCTTTTCTCATTAGGACATTCACGCTTCATATGTCCTCTTCCTCCACACTTGAAACACTCTATGTCACTAGTGCGTCCGGTCGACTGTGCACTAGAATCAACCATCGACAGTCCTGATTTTGAAGCATCCTTTTGCACGGAACCATGAGAGCGATTTGATGATGTCGCCCTGGAGCTAGGACCGACATCCTCACTCTTATACTGCGAGCGTCGCCATGTGTTCAAAGTGGTAGTGGGAACAATGTTGACTTGGCGTCGCTTAATCTGTTGTTCCGCACACACAGCTTGGTGCACAAGATCTTGTATGTTGTAGTAGACCACCATCTCAACACGATCCTGCACCTCGATATTTAGCCCGTTAAAGAAACGAGCCATAGTCGCCTCCGGATCCTCCGTTGTCCCTGTACGTATCATAAGCAATTCCATCTCCTTGTAATATTCATCAACACTCATATTACCTTGAGAGAGCCGCTGCAACTTGTTGTACATATCTCTTTTATAGTGCTCAGGAACAAAACGTCGCCTCATGAATTCTTTCATACCTCGCCAAGTCGTCGGCCGATGTCTTGAACGACAAATTTGATTCCACCAAATTAGCGCGTATCCGGTGAACTCAATTCCAGCAAGTTGAACTTTCTTCTCCTCGCTATAATGATGGGCATCAAAAATTTGATCAACACGCATCTCCCACTCCAAATAGCCTTCTGGTTCGCACTTGCCGGAGAACGAAGGGATTGAAATTTTTATGCGCCCAATTCCATCATGCAAAGGCACACGCACAGCTTGACCAACTCGGTCATGCACTCCACCACGAACGGATGTTTCGGGACGAGGCTCATAGTGTCGTGGTCGTGGCGCGTACCCCGCATGGTCAATGCCATCATCGAAACCATCATCTCCAGCATGAGGGTGTGCCGCCAAACGGCGATCATGCACGCCGGTATGTCCGTCGCGAGCTGGTGGTGCATAATGCAGTGGAGCAGCCGGAGCAGTCTGTGGTGGTGCAGAATTCGATGCCGATATATTGATGATGTCTGCCAAACCATCAAACCGAGTGATCAGGACATCTATCCTTTTGCCGAGCGCATCATGACATTGCTTGATGTAGTTGCATGTGTGGTCAAAACCATCCCGAATATTTTGAGGAATATCATCCGCGTACACTGGACGTACAATTTCCTGAGAATTAGCAACAACCTCGTCTTCCTTGTTGACCGAGGTCGACATCTTGATCAACACAATACCGTGAACAACCTTAGCTCTGAATACCACATGATAAAAACTCGACTAGATGGCGAGTCATTCGTCGGCCTGATCTTTCACGATACTAGCAGCAACAAGAAATTCCGGTCGAGCGAAGATGCAAGACCGTAAGATCGAAAACTTGCGTCAAGTAGATTGAATCGACTCCACGCACAGCAGCAACAAAATCCTCACGGATCAGCAACAAAGACGATATTTGGTGTCCCACATCACAGGACGTTTTCTGACTTTTTTATTCAACTCCCGAGCGATACAAAATCTGACGACCAAAACCAAAAAAACTCCACCCTTACGTTGGCGAAGCCGGCCTGTTTTATAGGCGACGTCAACCTGACCCCAAAGCGTCCTAAACTAGTATTACTTTCCTAATTCAACTTGGCTTCCTATTTTAAACCTTAAAGAAAAAAAACTCTCACGTACCAACTAGTACTACTTGCATAATAGGACACGACACATAATCTGGCTTCCTGATCCATGTTGATTTGTCTTGTACGTTAGTGCCTTGATTTAACTCCACGTATATCACATCAGGAATTTGAACGCACATGACGTGATGTGTTGCTCCTGGACGCCTCAACTCCGATCAGACTTGGAATGATAATGATCCAAGCATAACCCGACGCGGCGGAGTCCTAAAATTAGGTTTAACCTCGTCCGGCTTAGGTTCCGATGACTGTATTTTGAGTGCAATTGTACCCACCATTAAAATATTAGAATCTATGGCTTGATCAAATTTTGCTAATACATCAGTGGACACATCATATCATCACTCTTATTTAGCATGTATTGAACTTTTTCAAAAGCTCTTTGTTGTTTAGTGGCAAGGGAAGCAAGTTTGACATAGCTGGGTCCAAATTCATCACCAGATTCATCATCACTGGATTCAGATAGATAGCATTCAGTTACCTTAGCATCTTTTGCCATGAGGCATGATGCAGAAGATGACGATTCTGGTTCGAATGTCATCGCTTTGAGAGATTCCTTGAAGTCCTCAAACCAAGGATCATGACGGGTTCGATGACCTTCATAGACCTCAGAGAGACGGTCCCAAATAAGCTTTGCATGATCGAGATGCATGATGTTCCTGAACTGATTTTGAGACAGACAGGAGCAGATGACATCCTTCGCCGTGAGGTTGAGAAGAGTGTACTTGTGAATGTCATCAGCTTCCTCCATCTTGCACAGATCGGTCAGACCAATCTCAGTGACGGTCCACAGCTTGCTGTTCATCGCCATGAGGCGCTTCTTCATCATGGCCTTCCACTTGGGATACTCCTGACCGTCAAAGATGGGGCATGACACAGTCTTCATTCCTGTGGTCGACATAACTAAAACTCGAGGCGGTTAAACCAAAATCACACAGAACAAGGGAGTACCTTGCTCTGATACCAATTGAAAGTGCGTTATATCGACTAGAGGGGGGGGGGTGAATAGGCGATTTTTATGAATTCTTCATTGAGGAATTTGCATGTAACATCCCAAATTTTCAATTTGGAATGTTATACATTAAGTCATCATGCATAACATTTTTGTTTCTTGCATTTTCCGATCCTAGAAAATTTCACGCAACTCAAGGACCCTCGGAGAGAGTTGGAGATTTCATTATTTTCATATTTGGGTTTTCTCATATTTTGAAAATAGGATCAATTGGATTTATTTATTTATCTTCATATATTTTTTTCCAATAAAAAATAAGAGAGGGAATAATATGACTTTCCCAACATTTAGGAAAAAAATGAAGATTTAATAAATAAATCAATTTTGGTTTTTCAAAGTTTATTTGCTTTAGGGGAAAAAATGAGTATTTTAAAAATATGCATTTTGGCCCCGGATTAAAGTTCATTTTGTTTGACTCATTTTTAAGAGTCGGGGAAAAATAATTTTGTTTAATTTGGAGTTCGTTTGGATTTATTTTAAAGTCATTTCGTTTTGTTTTAAAAAAAATAGCGCCATACCTTACAGGCCAAGGGCCCACTGCCCAAGCCAGCCAGCCCAGCCCTCTCCCTCACCCACCACACACAAGTGCCCCATGGCCGCCCGGCGAGTCCGAGGAGGACTCCTCCTCCTCCTCCTTGCTTGCCCCTCCCCAAGCAACCCCCTCCTTTATATACCCCTCATCCCCCCCTCCTCCCTTCACCCGAGTCGCCTACGCCCAACCCGAGTCGCCACGCCGCCCGTCGCCGACCCCGACCGCCGCCGCCCACGGAGCCGGAGCCGCCCGGCGACCTCGCGGAGGTAGCCACCGCGCCACCCCCGGTCCGGTTTGTTTCCAAAACCGTTCCGGTTTTCTTCGTTGTTCGGTTTTTTTTAAACCCTAGATTGGTTTTTTTAGTCGATTTTGTTAATTAGTGAACGTTCACCGATCCGTTCGTTTTAACGAACGTGTTCGTCGGTTAGTTTCTGTTAACGAATGTCCGTTCGTTTAACCGTTCGCTGTTTTTCTTTTAATCGGATTTAATCCGTTATTTTCCGATTTCGATTCCCGATCCAATCTTCAAATCAGTTTATTTTCTCGCTCGTTTATCGGAATTAGGTGATTCAAGCGCCTGGAGTTTCGTTTCGAAACCGCCGTTCCGACTAATTCACTTAAACAAGGTTTTGCTACTATAAAATTTGACCTAGTTTCAAATTGCTAAAACCGAGTTGTTTTCTTTCGTCATCCGACTTTCGTCGCTTTATTTGATTCGATTCTTTTTGCACCAGGGTTCTTAAGTTGAATTTTCTGGTTAGATCTTCTATCCGAGATTTCCCTGTGCATTAGATGAGTACTTATTGTATGCTTGTTGTTTGTCTGCGTTAGATCACCCGGAGTGCGCCGCTTGTTACTTCGAGTCTCTAGGTTTCACGGATCATCAGCAAGGCAAGTAACACTTGATCATACCTTTTCTACTACTCAGATTTATGCATTAGCTCTATTCCTCAAACACTTGCATGTGGATCAACTTAAATTGTGGGATGGGAAGTAGATTGAGGTGGTACCTATTACCTGTTTTTACTTATGAAACCTTGGGAGCTACTTCTACGTTTGCTTATTTTGCCATGCTATGCCAGTAGACGTGGATTGGGTGAGTGAATATCCATGACAAATGTGAGATTGTTAATTAATGGTTTATCTAAGGTGGCAACCTAAACACACATCTGGGTGGATTGAGGCACTGGTTTCTATCGAGACTTGCCTGTTTTTCTTGGACCGCCACCTGTGCTCTAAGGGATCATAAGATTATTCAAACTAGAAACTTCCGTGTGCAGCCACAAGCCAATATGGGCTCTGCATAGTTGAGTAAGTTGTGCAAACTCTTACGGGTAGGCTAGCTGATGTAGGGGATGTAGGTTGGTACGGTCTACCCACATGTAAGGTGCTAGTGCTTCGAAAGACTGTGTCTCGGTCATCCGTCTCTCAAACACCATGTAGTCACGAGAACCAAGCGGAGGCGATCGAGTCTTGTGGGGAAAAGTCATAAACCTCTGCAGAGTGTATAAACTAATCATGATTAGCCGTGTCCCCGGTTATGGACGTCTTGAGTATCTAGTACTTGAATATCATGTGAATCTCATCATGTTACTTCTAATTAATGTTATTGGGTTTTAATGAGTACTTTTAATTGGGATTGAGGATCTTGTCAACCATTCTCAATGTTTAACAACCACCATGATAGTTAAACAAAATTGTTCCTTTGCAATAGGGAAAAATTAGCTTTATGCAAAAATGTAACCGTAGAGCTTTTCCACCAGCCATATATGCATGTAGTATAGGCTTATTGCTTCATTTTCCCTATGTCTTACATTGCCAGCATATTCCATGTGCTGACCCATTTTCGGGCTGCAACTTTCATGTTGCGGACTTTTCGAACGACAGTAAGGTGTTAGGTCGTGGTTCTATACTCGATGATGCCGTTGGAGTTGATGGACTCACTTATCTTCCAAGCCTTCCGCTGTTATCGATATTAGATGGCCTTAAGCCATATTTATTGTAATAAGTCCTCTTTTGGACACGCTGTAATGAGTGTGTGATTGCTACTCTGCTATAAATCCTTCAATCTTGTGTGGTGTCAAGATTCTTGATCCAGGGATGACACCGAGCACGAGACTTGATCCATTGGTCGGGTCGCTCTGAGAGATGGTATCGAGCACACGTTGGTAGGGACACGACCACTAAGTTAAAGCCATAGATCACTACTCTCTTCCCATTTTCTAACTCCTCATCTTTTCTACTCTTTTAGGATGAAGGACGCCAAGATCAAGTACGCCCAACCAGATGAAGGCACACCTTTTGGATTTCACGAAGGAAGTCACCAAGTACCTGAACGTTGGACTACCAAGTTTCACAGGACTTTCAACGCCACTCTGCTCAAGAGGAGCGCCGAAGATTCAAGCTCACATTCCAGAAGGACATTCGCCCCAATCACCAAGCCTATAGATAGTGTTTTTAGTGCACCAACTTGGAGTCTGGGAAAGAGCATGGCAGCTCATATCACCATGGGACGCATTGGAGAAGTTTATCAAGAAGACCTCAAGGAAACCATCTACCAGATTTGTGGGCGCCGAGATGAACAATGGGAGATAGTCGGCACCAAGAAGGATAGATCCATTGCAGCTTTCATCCAGAGTTAAACCAAGACATTCGGCGCCAGAGAACCAGATGTGCAATGATATGTTAGAGTTGAAGAATGCAAAGGGAAGGATCATCGAACTTGAAGAAGAACTAAAGACTACACGCAAGGATTACATGGACAAGATCATAGCTCTAGCAAGACACAATAACGATCTTAAGTACGAGATCGAAGAACTCAAGAAGAAGTTGGCGCTCAAGAATGAAGACAAGCACGTCGGCTGTCCAAGCAACTACATCATCATCGACGACACCGATTCGGATCCAAGTGAACCCGACTTGGAAGACGGTTGGGCGGACATCATGGAGTCTTCCACGGTTCAAATTAGTAGAAGTCCCCCACATATTAGTAGTATTACCTCCATGTAAACATTATAGTACACACACTTTTGCGATAGTTAGAACGTTGCAAGCCCTTTGTTTGAATTGAATGAAGTGATTTTGTGTGCATTTGCTCATGTGCATTTGGGTAGTGTTTCCCCTTAGACCTCACTCTATTCTTAATTACTCGTCTTTTCTAAACCCATCGATGCCTCCAGACGCGACCCCGGTTTGTTTTCCTTGAGAGATCACCCAGTTGATTCAGCAGCAGAACACTTTGATTCAAACATTGGTGCGAGAACCAAGGCAACAACAACAACAACAACCCACCACCACCACCACCGCGGATCACTTGACTCGTTTCCTTAGATGAATCCGCGGTGTATTCCATAGAGCACCGAGCCGATTGTAGCAGATGATTGGCTCCAAGATAGGAAGGAGTTGACCACTGCAGGATGCAGATGGAGAAAAGTGAAGTTTGCTGCACACCAACTGGAAGGACCCGCAGCAAACATGGTGGGAAAATTTTACACCACTTACCTGAGACACCTTTGTCACATGGGATCGATTTGACAAGCTTTCAGACCGCCCATGTTTCAGCAGGAGCTATGGCCATGAAGAAGCGTGAGTTTCAGTAACTTCGCCAAGGAGGAAGGACCGTTGGCGATATGTGGATGATTTTAGTAAGTTAGCACGCTATGCCCCGATAGCGTTACTACGGATCTGCTAAGCGGAGAAGTTTCGGAAGGACTGAATGATGAGTTCACATGCCGTTGATGGTACCAAGTTTCAATAACTACCGGGAGTTGGTAGACCGAGCCCTCATGATTAAAGGAAAGCAGCACAAATTGAGAACCGCAAGAGGAAGTATGGACGGGAAAGTATAACTCGGAGCTCAGTGAAGCCTCGTTATACCCCTAAACCAGGAATTCAGTTTGACATACCCATGGAGGAGGTAATTCGCACAACCATAATGGCACCAAGAATGGGAACAGGAATGGAGGAAGCAATGGACAGAACCGCACCAACCCGTCAACACCATCCAAGGTAGACTGAGTCACATTACTTGCTTTAAGTGCCGCAAGATGGACATTATGCAAATGATATCCGTAAGGCCAAAATGGAAATGGCAATGGAAGCTCGGAAAGAAGCCAAACCCTTTCAACAGGGGATGTGTGAACCACATTGATGTGGAGGAGGTTGAAGATCAGCCCGATGCAAGAATCGGTAAGTTTTTGGTTAAGCCATTTATGCAGTTGTTCTTTTCGATCTTGGTGCATCGCATTCATACATATCAAGGGATTTGTGGATAAGTACAAATTACCGACCCAAGCCCTTAGGTCACCCATGCTAGTAACCTCACCCGAGCGAGAATACGGCTAGTAAATGGTGTGATCGATCGCCATTAAGGATTGGACACTATGTTTTCCCTCGGACCTAATAGTTACGGAATCCCAAGGATTGGATGTGATATTAGGAATGGATTGGTTATCAAGTATGGAGGAACATAGATTGCTCCACTAAGTCAATTTTGCTCACCACACCGAAGGAAGAAGGATCAAGTACGATTATCCGACACGAGCCGAGGAGAGTGCAAGTAAATTGCTTATCGGGGAGTTGTGCGGGAAGAAGTACCAAGGTGAAAGATTTTCTGATGTATTTCCTAAGAGTTGCCGGGAATGCCACCGGATAGAGACATTGAGTTTTGATTGAACTTTTGCGAGAACAGGACCAATATCAAAGCGACCATACGGGATGCCCGCATGTGATTTGGCGGAAATTAAGAAGCGATTAAGGAGCTATTGGATAAAGGTTTTATCGCCCAAGTTCTTCACCTTGGGGATCACCCGTACTATTAGTGGAGAAGAAGGATGGATCGTTAAGGATGGTTGTTGATTATCGTGGATTGAATGAAGTAACAATCAAGAACAAGTACCCACTACCAATGATAAATGATCTGTTTGATCGTTTGCAAGGAGCTAAAGTGTTTTCCAAGATCGACTTACGATCAGGGTACCATCAATTGAAGATTCGGGAGCGGGACACACCTAAGACAGCGTTTACCACGAGATATGGACTGTATGAGTATACCGTTATGTCATTTGGACTAACTAACGCACCAGCCTATTTCATGAACCCGATGAACAAAGTGTTTATGGAGTTTTGGATAAGTTAGTTGTGGTGTTCATTGATGATATTTTGATTTTCTCGAAGAATGAAGAGGAACACAAGGAACATTTGCGATTGGTTTTGGAGAAACCGAGGAACACCGATTATATGCCAAGTTCAGCAAATGTGAGTTTTGGCTAAAGGAAGTTGGATTTCTTGGACATGTTATATCCGGAGAAGGAATAGCAGTTGACCCCACGAAGGTTGAGACCGTAACCAAATGGGAAGCACCAACGACAGTTGGAGAGATTCGAGTTTCCTTGGACTCGCAGGATACTACCGAATATTCATTGAGAATTTCTCAAGGATTGCAAAGCCTATGATGTAATTGTTGAAGAAGGATACCAAATTCATATGGACTGAGGACTGCGAGGCAAGTTTTCGGAGTTGAAGAAAAGATTGGTTACCTCACGGTATTAATATTGCGGATCGGACCAAGGATTATGAGGTGTATTGCGGCGCTTCACGTCGAGGACTTGGAGCAGTGCTTATGCAGGAAGGAAGAGTTGTTTCGTATGCTTCACGACAACTTAAGCCTCACGAGTTAAATTATGCCCCACATGATTTGGAGTTAGCAGCCGTTGTGCATGCCTTGAAGACATGGAGACATTTTCTCATTGGAAATCATTGTGAAGTATATACGGATCACAAGAGTTTGAAGTACATCTTCACACGTAGAATTAAATCTCGACGGAGGAGATGGTTAGAGCTTATCAAGGATTATGATATGAGATTGCATTATCACCCCGGAAAGGCTAACGTTGTAGCAGATGCATTGAGCCGTAAGAGCCACGTCAATACCCTAATGATGGGAGGAATACCAAATGAGTTAGCCGAGGACCTTCGAGAGCTATGTTTGGAAATAGTTCGAAAGGCTATGTAGTAGCATTGGAGATTCAGTCTACACTAATGGACAAAATCGAGAAGCCCAAAAGGCGAGATAAGGAAGTTGCCTCTATAAAGGAGAAAATGAGCAAAGGAAAAGCTAAAGGATTTCGTGAGGATGAGCACGATACCCTATGGTTTGAGGACCGTGTTTATGTGCCAAATAACCCGGAGATCGTGAAGTTGATTTTGCAAGAAGCCCATGATTCACCCTATTCGATTCACCCAGAAATACCAAGATGTATTTGGACTTGAAGAATACTTTCCGGTGGACGGAATGAAGAAGGATATTGCGGAATATGTAGCAGTTTGCGATGTATGTCGAGAGTAAAGGCGTAACATCGAAGCCGGCGGGATTGTTACAACCATTGCCGATACCCAAATGGAAGTGGGATAAACTAGGCATGGATTTCATCACAGGTTTGCCAAAGACTCGTTCAGATATGACTCGATATGGGTTATAGTCGACCGCTTGACGAAGGTAGCTCATTTCATTCCAAATAAGACTACCTATAGCATTGCTAAGTTGGCAAAGATATACATGACTAGAATTGTGTGTTTACGGAGTTCGAGGAGTATCGTATCGATAGAGGAACCCAATTTACCTCAAAGTTTTGGAACCGGTTACACGAAACATTGGGAACGGTGGAATTGATCAGCTTTCCACCCACGACCGATGGATGATCGAGAGAGTCAATCAGATTTTGGAGGATATCTTTGAGAGCTTGTGCACTAGATTATGGATCTAGTTGGGATGATAATTTGTCGTATGCAGAATTTTCTTATAACAACAGCTACCAAACCAGCTTGAAGATGGCACCTTCGAGGCTCAGTATGGAAGGAGATGCAGGACACCGTTGTCATGGGACTGGCCCGAGATCGTCGATTGTTTGGACCAGATTTGATTAAGGAGTCTCGAAAGAAGGTTAAATTGATTCGAGATAGGCTCAAGGTAGCCCAGTCGAACGAGAAGAGCTATGCGGATTCAAAGCGCAAAGCGATTGAATATGAAGTTGGAGACAGAGTATATCTTAGAGTATCCCCGCTTGAGGAGTTAAGCGTTTTGGAGTTAAAGGAAAATTAGCACCACGTTTCGTTGGACCGTATAAGATTTTGCAACGCATGGGAGAAGTTGCTTATAAGCTGGAATTGCGGAAGGACTGTCAGAGTTCATGATGTATTCCATGTTTCTCGGTGAAGAAATGTCACTCCGAGATAGCGAGAGATACCGCTAAGAGATACAAAGGCCACTAGAAGCAATTCAGTTGAAGGATGATTTAACATATGAGGAAAACCAATCAAGATTCTCGATTATGCCAGGTGAGAGTTACTCGCAGAAAGGTTATCAAGTTTTGCAAGGTTCATTGGAGCCACCACATCAAGATGAAGCCACACAGGAAAGAGAGGAAGATTTGCTCAAGGACCACCCTCACCTATTTTCTAGCCAACCCGAATCTCGAGCGAGATTCATCTTAAGGGGGGTAGGTTTGTAACATCCCAAATTTTCAATTTGGAATGTTATACATTAAGTCATCATGCATAACATTTTTGTTTCTTGCATTTTCCGATCCTAGAAAATTTCACGCAACTCAAGGACCCTCGGAGAGAGTTGGAGATTTCATTATTTTCATATTTGGGTTTTCTCAAATTTTGAAAATAGGATCAATTGGATTTATTTATTTATCTTCATATGTTTTTTTCCAATAAAAAATAAGAGAGGGAATAATATGACTTTCCCAACATTTAGGAAAAAAATGAAGATTTAATAAATAAATCAATTTTGGTTTTTCAAAGTTTATTTGCTTTAGGGAAAAATGAGTATTTTTAAAATATGCATTTTGGCCCCGGATTAAAGTTCATTTTGTTCGACTCATTTTTAAGAGTCGGGGAAAATTAATTTTGTTTAATTTGGAGTTCGTTTGGATTTATTTTAAAGTCGTTTCGTTTTGTTTTTTTTTTAAAATAGCGCCACTTCCATACAGGCCAAGGGCCTAGCTGCCCAAGCCGCCCCCAGCCCTCTCCTCCTCACATGCGCACACACAAGAAGCCCGCCGCCGCCGGCGAGTCAGGAGGACTCCTCCTCCTCCTCCCTTGCTTGCCCCTCCCCAAACAACCCCCTCCTTTATATACCCCTCACCCCCCTCTCCTCCCCAACCCGAGCCGCCCACCCCTAACCCGAACGCCGCCGCCGCCCCGAGCGCCACCGCCCGAGCCGACCCGCCACCCGCCGACCCGCCACCCGCCGACCCGCCGCCGCCGCCCGAGCCGAGCCCGCCGGCGACCTCGCCGGAGGTAGCCACCGCGCCCCCCCGGTCCGTTTTGTTTCCAAAACCGTTCAGGTTTTCTTCGTTGTTCGGTTTTTAAAACCCTAGATTGGTTTTTAGTCGGTTTTGTTAATTAGTGAGCGTTCACCGATCCGTTCGTTTTAACGAACGTGTTCGTCGATTTAGTTTCTGTTAACGAACGTCCGTTCGTTTAACCGTTCGCTGTTTTCTTTTAATCGGATTTAATCCGTTATTTTCCAATTTCGATTCCCGATCCAATCTTCAAATCAGTTTATTTTCTCGCTCGTTTATCGGAATCAAGTGATTCAAGCGCCTGGAGTTTCGTTTTGAAACCGCCGTTCCGACTAATTCACTTAAACAAGGTTTTGCTACTATAAAATTTGACCTAGTTTCAAATTGCTAAAACCGAGTTGTTTTCTTTAAATCATCAGACTTTCGTTGCTTTATTTGATTCGATTCTTTTTGCACCGGGGTTCTTAAGTTGAATTTTCTGGTTAGATCTTCTATCCGAGATTTCCTGTGCATTAGATGAGTACTTATTGTATGCTTGTTGTTTGTCTGCGTTAGATCACCCGGTCGCCGCTTGTTACTTGAGTCTCTAGGTTTCGCGGATCATCGGCAAGGCAAGTAACACTTGATCATACCTTTTCTACTACCCAGTTTATGCATTAGCTCTATTCCTCAAACACTTGCATGTTTAGGATCAACTTAAATTGTGGGATGGGAAGTAGATTGAGGTAGTACCTATTACTGTTTTACTTATGAAACCTTGGGAGCTACTTCTCGTTTGCTTATTTTGCCATGCTATGCCGATGAGCGTGGATTGGGTGAGTGAATATCCATGACAGATGTGAGATTGTTAATTAATGGTTTATCTAAGGTGGCAGCCTAAACACACATCTGGGTGGATTGAGGCACTGGTTTCTATCGAGACTTACTGTTTTTCTTGGACCGCCACCGGTGCTCTAAGGGATCATAAGATTATTCAAACTAGAAACTTCCGTGTGCAGCCACAAGCCAATATGGGCTCTGGCATAGTTGAGTAAGTTGTGCAAACTCTTACGGGTAGGCTAGCTGATGTAGGGGATGTAGGTTGGTACGGTCTACCCACATGTAAGGTGCTAGTGCTTCTGAAAGACTGTGTCTCGGTCATCCATCTCTCAAACACCATGTAGTCACGAGAACCAAGCGGAGGCGATCGAGTCTTGTGGGGAAAAGTCATAAACCTCTGCAGAGTGTATAAACTAATCATGATTAGCCGTGTCCCCGGTTATGGACGTCTTGAGTATCTAGTACTTGAATATCATGTGAATCTCATCATGTTACTTCTAATTAATGTTATTGGGTTTTTAATGAGTACTTTTTAATTGGGATTGAGGATGCTGTCAACCATTCTCAATGTTTAACAACCACCATGATAGTTAAACAAAATTGTTCCTTTGCAATAGGGAAAAATTAGCTTTATGCAAAAATGTAACCGTAGAGCTTTTCCACCAGCCATATATGCATGTAGTATAGGCTTATTGCTTCATTTTCCCTATGTGTTACATTGCCAGCATATTCCATGTGTTGACCCGTTTTCGGGCTGCAACTTTCATGTTGCAGACTTTTCAGACGACGAGTAAGGTGTTAGGTCGTGGTTCTATACTCAGTGATGCCGTTGGAGTTGATGGACTCACTTATCTTCCAAGCCTTCCGCTGTTATCGATATTAGATGGCCTTAAGCCATATTTATTGTAATAAGTCCTCTTTTGGACACGCTGTAATGAGTGTGTGATTGCTACTCTGCTATAAATCCTTCGAAGTACTGTGTGGTGTCAGCATTACTGATCCAGGGATGACACTGAGCACAGAGACTTGATCCATTCGGGTCGGGTCGCTACATTGCAGGTGAGGAAATTCCTTAGTGAAGAACTACTAGCAGCGGAATAAGTACTCAAAAGTAAAAATAACAAAACACAAGCATGGTCATCATGATGAAACGAAGACAAGCACAGAGTACAGAAAGCGTAAACACATGATAACACAAGATGAAGACAAACAGATTGAAGAAATTGAACTGAGGAAATAGTGAAAGTCTTCAGTCAAAGTCTTCAAACAGATATGAACAAGCGCACAACAACTGTAATGAGGAAATGAAAGAGTTGAGGAAATAGAACCAGTAAGCTTGGTGAAGACAATGATTTGGTAGACCAGTTCCAAGCTCATTGTCTCGAGTTGTACATCTGGTTGGAGCGGCTAGGTATTTAAACTGATGACACCCATCCGAACACACATCCTCACCGTATTCTCCTTGAGCTAAGGTCACACAGACCTCGCCCAACCACTCGTGGTAAGTCTTGGTGACTTCGAACCTTCACAAACTTCGGTCACTCGGCGATCCACAATTCCTCTTGGATGCTCTAGACCATGGCGCCTAACCGTCTGGAAGAAGCACAGATCTTCAAAGGTAACAAGCGTCGGATCCACGCAGATCAATCTCTTGATGATGCTCAATCACTTTGGGTTTGTAGGTGTTTGGGTTTGGGTTTTCCTCACTCGATGATTTTCGCTCAAAGTCCTCGGAGGATGGGATGCTCTCAAATGACAAGTGTAAGTTTCTCTCGGAGCAGCCAACCAGCTAGTGGTTGTAGGGGGTGGCTATTTATAGCCTAGGGAGCAGCCCGACATGATAAGACATAAATGCCCTTCAATGATATGACCGTTAGGTGGATAAGATATTTTGGGACAGCTGGCGCGTAGCACAACAACGGTCGGAAATTTGAGGCTCAAATTCCTCAGGGCTATCATGTTCCTCACTGTGTAGGCAATCCGCTTTGCAATTCCTAACTCCTCGGTCGAACAAATTCCTCGAGAGACCGAAGAACTTCGTCTCATCAATGAAGAATATGACTGAATCTGTATGAGATTTCAATGGCTTCACTCAAGGGATTGGTAGGTGTAGGATTTTGAGTTGAGCATCACTTGGAAATTTTTCCGTAGTATTTCCTCGACCCCCTTTAACAGTACGGTGTTTCCTATGACTCAAGAAAGAGAAAATGAAACTATGAAAACAAAAGTCTTCACGCCTCATGTTCCTCAAATGAATACCAAGTCTTCAAGGTCATACCAATTTCTTCACTTTCAAAGTCTTCAGAAAGTCGTCAGAAATCCAAAGTCTTCAGTCAAAGAACTTCATTTTTAGGGGTCAACTTTCTCTGTAAATATCAAACTCCTCATAGACTTATAGACCTGTGTACACTCATAAACACATTAGTCCCTTAACCTATAAGTCTTCAATACACCAAAATCACTAAGGGGCACTAGATGCACTTACAGTGAGACCGAGATCCCATCGGTGAGACCGAACTGATTAGGGTTTCTGGCAGTGGCTATGTCAAATGAACTCGGTGGCGCTGGATAGATCAAATCGGTGGGGCCCAGTTTGACTTTTGGTTTGGGACATATGTGGATACGAGAAAGTGGTTGAGGGCTTTGGAGCATATCACTAAGTACTTTAAGCAAGCAAGCTATTAAGCAACACCTCATCCCCTTTTAATAGTATTGGCTTTCCTATGGGCTCAATGTGATCTTGGATCACTAAAATGAAAATGTAGAGTCTTGAGCTTTTGAGCTTTTGCCAATCTTCTGTCTTTAACAACTTGAAGGGGTTCCACATCCTCTTGTCCACGCCACTCCACTGTTGAACTCATCTGAAATATACTAGATAAAAGTATTAGTCCAACAAGAGACATGTTGACATTAATTACCAAAATCACCCAAGGAGCACTTGTGCTTTCAACCGTCCTCCATTCTTCATTGTCACAATGACTTCCATATTATCCGAATTAATAACAAGACGATTGCATCCCACTTTTTGTGCAAGAGACATGCCAAATATTGGAGCCAATGCTTTAGCTGTCAGAACGTTGGCACACCAATCATCTTCCAATTTCCACCAACAATGAATTTTTCTTTGTCATCTCTGAGTACAACACCCGCTGTTCCCCTGAGCAGATCATATCAAAAGAGGCGTCCACATTTAACTTGACAAAACCCGTAGGAGGTCTGCTCCACCCTCTTTTTTACTCATAACATCAGGGGACTGAGTATTGACAAAATTTGTCGTTATAGCATGAACCTCCATAGGCGTCTGGATTGTATCTTGAGACTTTCCTTCATGAACCAACTTATGTCTGTCCCACCATAAGTACCAAGTGATTATGGCAATCGATTGATGAACATTTTGGATACCCAAACTAGGTAAATCTGGATCTAGCATAATGAGTAAGAATTCAAGGACTACCTCGCACGACCAATATGGCACAAGCTCTGTTAATCACTTCGTGCAAACCCAGCTTATTCCAAACGTCCTATGCTTTCCTTTCTGGCAAAGAAACAACATGTGCTTTGTATCTTCTGGCCCATTTGAACAGGATGGGCATGTGGGCAAAATTTTCATGTGTCTATTATCAAGCATAACATGACTGATAACCCACAAGTGTAGGGGTTCGCAACAGCTTTCGAGGGTAGAGTATTCAACCCAAATTTATTGATTCGACACAAGGGGAGCCAAAGAATATTCTCAAGTATTAGCAGTTGAGTTGTCAATTCAACCACACCGGATAACTTAATATTCTGCAGCAAAGTATTTAGTAGCAAAGTAATATGATAGTAGTGGTAACGGTAACAAAAGAGTAATGAAAGGAAAAGTAATATTTTGGTGTTTTGTAGTGATTGTAACAATAGCAACGGAAAGTAAATAAGCGTAAACCAAGATATGGAAAACTCGCAGGCATTGGACCGGTGATGGATAATTATGCCGGATGCGGTTCATCATGTAATAGTCATAACATAGGGTGACACAGAACTAGCTCCAATTCATCAATGTAATGTAGGCATGTATTCCGAATATAGTCATACGTGCTTATGGAAAAGAACTTGCATGACATCTTTTGTCCTACCTCCCGTGGCAGCGGGGTCCTAACGGAAACTAAGGGATATTAAGGCCTCCTTTTAATAGAGAACCGGAACAAAGCATTAGCACTTAGTGAATACTGTTGGGGAACGTAGTAATTTCAAAAATTTTCCTACGATCACGCAAGATCATGGTGATGCATAGCAACGAGATGAGAGTGTTGTCTCGCACCCTCGAGACCAAACAACGAAGCGTTGACGCAACGTAGAGGAAGTAGTCGACTTTTCCCGATCCAACCGATCCAAGTACCGAACGTCGGCACCTCCGAGTTCTGCACACGTTCAGCTCGATGGCGTCCCTCGAACTCCGATCCAGCCGAGTGTTGAGGGAGAGTTTCATCAACCTGACGGCGTGGTGACGATGATGATGTTCCACCGCGCAGGCTTCGCCTAAGCTCCGCAACGGTATATTCGAGGTGTAGTTTGGTGGAAGGGGCACCGCACGGCTAAGGAACGATCCGTAGATCAACTTGTGTGTCATGGGGTGCCCCCTGCCCTCAGATATAAAGGAGGGAAGGGAGGGGCTGGCCGGCCGAGGGGGGCGCACCAGGGTGTCCTACTCCTACTAGGGTAGGATTCCCCCAAATCCTAGTCCAACTAGGGTTTGACCAAGGGAGAGGGAGAGAGGCGCACCCCTTCTCCTAATCCTAATAGGACTAGGGAAGGGGAAGGCTGCGCCAGCTATAGGGCCCCTTTCTCTTTCCCACTAAGGCCCATCAAGGCCCATTGACCCCCGGAGGTTCCGTAACCCCGGTACTCGGTAAAATTCCCAATTTCACCCGGAGTGATTCCGAGTCAAACATAGGCTTCAATATATCAATCTTTATGTCTCGACCATTTCGAGACTCCTCGTCATGTCCGTGATCTCATCCGGACTCAAACAACCTTGGTACATCAACATCATAAAACTCATAATAACATCATCAAAGCGTTAAGCGTGCGGACCCTACGGGTTCGAGAACTATGTAGACATGACCGAGACACCTCTCGGTCAATAACCAATAGCGGGACCTGGATGCCCATATTGGTTCCTACATATTCTACTGAAGATCTTTATCGGTCGACCGCATAACAACATCGTTGTTCCCTTTGTCATCGATGCGTTACTTGCCGAGATTCGATCGTCGGTATCCAATACCTAGTTCAATCTCGCATTGGCAAGTCTCTTTTCTCGTTCCGTAATACATCATCTCACAACTAACACATTTAGTTGCAATGCTTGCAAGGCTTATGTGATGTGCATTACCGAGAGGGCCCAGAGATACCTCTCCGACAATCGGAGTGACAAATCCTAATCTCAAATATGCCAACCCAACATGTACCTTCGAGACACCTGTAATGTACCTTTATAATCACCCGATTACGTTGTGACGTTTGGTAGCACCAAAAGTGTTCCTCGGGCAAACGGGAGTTGCATAATCTCATAGTCATAGGAACATGTATAAGTCATGAAGAAAAGCACTTAGCAACAAACTATACGATCAAAAGCTATGCTAATGGAATGGGTCATGTCAATCAGATCATTCAACCAATGATGTGATCCCGTTAATCAAATAACAACTCCTTGTTCATGGTTAGGAAACATAACCATCTTTGATTAACGAGCTAGTCAAGTAGAGGCATACTAGTGACACTCTGTAGGTTTATGTATTCACACATGTATTATGTTTCCGGTTAATACAATTCTAGCATGAATAATAAACATTTATCATGATATAAGGAAATAAATAATAACATTATTATTGCCTCTAGGGCATATTTCCTTCAAATACATGAAATCCTCAAACTATGGTCATCACCGGGAGTGGTCCCGATTATTGTCACTTCGGGGTTGCCGGATCTTACACATAGTAGGTGTCTATAGACTTGCAAGATAGGATCAAGAACACACATATATTCATGAAAACATAATAGGTTCGGATCTGAAATCATGGCACTTGGGCCTTAGTGACAAGCATTAAGCATAGCAAAGTCATAGAAACATCAATCTCAGAACATAATGGATACTAGGGATCAAACCCTAACAAAACTAACTCGATTACAAGATAGGTCTCATCCAACCCATCACCGTCTATGATGGAATTACACACGCACGGCGGTGAGCATCATGAAATTGGTGATGGAGGATGGTTGATGATGACGACGGTGATGAATCCCCCTCTCCGGAGCCCCGAACCGACTCCAGATCAGCCCTCCCGAGAGGTTTTAGGGCTTGGCGGCGGCTCCATATCGTAAAACGCGATGATTTCTTCTCCTTGATTTTTTTCTCCCCGAAAGCAAATATATAGAGTTGGAGTTGGCGTCGGAGGAGCTCCAGGGGGCCCCCACCCTCGTGGACAGGTGGTGGGCCCCCTGGCCTTCATCTTTTGCAACGATTTTTTATTATTTTTAACTAGACGATCCGTGGAGTTTCAGGTCATTCCGAGAACTTTTGTTTTCTGCACATAAAACAACACTATGGCAATTCTGCTGAAAACAACGTCAATCCGGGGTTAGTTCCATTCAAATCATGCAAATTAGAGTCCAAAACAAGGGCAAAAGTGTTTGGAAAAGTAGATACGACGGAGACGTATCAACTCCCCCAAGCTTAAACCTTTGCTTGTCCTCAAGCAATTCAGTTGACAAACTGAAAGTGATAAAGAAAAACTTTTACAAACTCTGTTTGCTCTTGTTGTTGTAAATATGTAAAGCAAGCATTCAAGTTTTCAGCAAAGATCATGACTAACCACATTTGCAATAATTCTCAGGTCTCATGTTTACTCATATCAATGGCATAATCAACTAGCGAGCGATAATAATAAATCTCGGATGACAACACTTCCTCAAAACAATCATAATATGATATAACAAGATGGTATCTCGCTAGCCCTTTCTGAGACCGCAAAACATAAATGCAGAGCACCTTTAAAGATCAAGGACTGACTAGACATTGTAATTCATGGTAAAAGAGATCCAATCATAGTCATACCCAATATAAATTAATAGTAATGAATGCAAATGACAATTGTGCTCTCCACTAATGCTTTTTAATAAGAGGGTGATGACTCAACATAAAAGTAAATAGATAGGCCCTTCGCAGAGGGAAGCGAGGATTTGTAGAGGTGCGGAGCTCGGTTTTGAAATAGAGATAAATAATATTTTGAGCGGCATACTTTCATTGTCAACATAACAACTAAGAGATGGCGATATCTTCCATGCTACACACATTATAGGCGGTTCCCAAACAGAATGGTAAAGTTTATACCCCCCTCCACCAACAAGCATCAATCCATGGCTTGCTCGAAACAACGAGTGCCTCCAACTAACATCAGGTCCCAGGGGGAGTTTTGTTTGCAATTAATTTTGATTTAGTTTGCATGAAGCATGGGACTGGGCATCCCGGTGACCAGCCATTTTCTCGTGAGTGAGGAGCGGAGTCCACTCCTCTTGAGAATAACCCGCCTAACATGGAAGATAAGGGCAGCCCTAGTTGATACATGAGCTATTCGAGCATACAAAACAGAATGTTTATTTGAAGGTTTAGAGTTTGGCACATACAAATTTACTTGGAACGACAGGTAGATACCGCATATAGGAAGGTATAGTGGAATCATATGGCATAACTTTGGGGTTAAGGGATTGGATGCACAAGCAGTATTCCCGCTTAGTACAAGTGAAGGCTAGCAAAAGACTGGGAAGCGACCAACTAGAGAGCGAGAACAGTCATGAACATGCATTAAAATTAGTAAACATTGGATGCAAGCATGAGTAGGATATAATCCACCATGAACATAAATATCACGAAGGTTATGTCGATTTGTTTCAACTACATGTGTGAACTGTGCCAAGTCAAGTCGCTTAAATCATTCAAAGGAGGATACCACCCCATCATACCACATCACAACCATTTCGATAGCATGTTGGCATGCATGGTAAATCATTATAACTCATAGCTAATCAAGCATGGCATGAGCAACTATGATCTCTAATTGTCATTGCAAACATGTTTATTCATAATAAGCTGAATCAGGAACGATGAACTCATCATATTTACAAAAACAAGAGAGGTCGAGTTCATACCAGCTTTTCCCATCTCAATCAGTCCATCATATATCATCATAATTGCCTTTCACTTGCACGACCGAACGATGTGAATAATAATAAGAGTGTACGTGCATTGGACTAAGCTGGAATCTGCGAGCATTCAATAAACAGGAGAAGACAATGCAATATGGGCTCTTGGTTAAATCAACAATAATGCATATAAGAGCCACTTCAATAATTTAATCATGGTCTTCTCCTATCGACCCCCAAAGAAAAGAAAAGAAATAAAACTATTTACACGGGAAAGCTCCCAACAAGCAAAAGAAGAACGGAAAATATTTTGGGGTTTTTCTTTTTAATTATTACTACTACAACAAGAAAAGTAAACTACTACTAATTTTTTTGGTTTTTCTTAAAGTTTAACAAACACACAAGAAGAAAGCAGGAAAACTAAAATAAACTAGCATGGATATTACAGTCAAAGAGTATGAGCACCGACGTCTAGCAATGAGTGTGTGTAAACATAAATGTAATGTCGGTGGGAAATACGTACTCCCCCAAGCTTAGGCTTTTGGCCTAAGTTGGTTCATTGCCAGGGATGGCCTGGCGGATACCCGTAGGTGTAGCTGGGGTCGTACTGTGATGCAGGGTTTATCGCCTCCTGAGCTGCAGCGTGGCGTCAGGCTGCCTCCGCTCTCCTCTCGTACTCACCTGCCTCCTCTCTGGTAATAACATATCTTCCTTTTGCTTGGTGATCAAAGAAGGCAGGAGCAGGGAGAGTAATACGGACAACATGCCGTTTGTCAAAGATTAGTCGATACAGGAGAGGTGATTCATTCCTCTCGACAAACTGGTGATAGGCCATGGAATTAAAATCTAAATAAGTAGGAGGCAACTCCATATCATCCCCACGAACGTCTACCTCAAGAAAATTAGCTAAGCAGATTGCATAAATTCCTCCAAAGAAATCTCCATTATATCTATTATGATGCAACCTACGTGCTACAATGGCTCCTATATGATAAGATTGGTCTCCTAACACAGCACTCCTAAGAATACTGAGGTCAGGCACACACATATGACATGCTTCATCCTTACCATTTATGCACCTACCTATGAAGAGAGCAAAATAATGTATAGCAGGAAAGTGAATGCTCCCTATGGTAGCTTGTGTTATATCTCTAGATTCCCCTACAGTTATACTAGCAAGAAAGTTTCTAAATTCAGATTTACGGGGATCACTAGCACTACCCCATTGTGGAAGTTTGCAAGCAAAAGTAAAATCCTCTAAGTCCATGGTATAAGATTTGTCATAAAGATCAAACATGACTATAGGAGAATTACGTGAAGATGAATATTCAAACCTCCTCACAAATGAACTAGTGAGATCATGGTACTGTGGGCATTTGTCTGCCTCAAAGCTCTCGAGATCGGCATTACACAAATATGCGTTAAATTCCTCTTTGATTCCC
The DNA here is from genome assembly GCA_021605205.1 of Aegilops longissima. Taxonomy (NCBI): domain Eukaryota; kingdom Viridiplantae; phylum Streptophyta; class Magnoliopsida; order Poales; family Poaceae; genus Aegilops; species Aegilops longissima. The sequence goes on along the minus strand of CM038677.1, from coordinate 484,029,559 downwards.
GCTTGATCCATAAAATTTTCTGAAGGCCACTCACAAGACCGCACTGGAGCGTCCCTTGGGGGCTCCTCATCAGCATCACGCATTGCAAGCCTGGGGCCTTGCTTCCTTGAAGAACCACCTTGGAACATTTTCCTAAGCATATTGTTTTCTCTGAAAAAAATTCTGAAATTTTTAGTGACTTCAAACAAAAGTGAACCAACTTCAATAAAATTGATAGCAACTACTCCTACAAGTGCCTAGAGCCTATATCAAGCATTAGAACTACTTGGAACCATATAAATTTGACATGCAAGCTCAAGAACATGGTCACCTATGCAACACAAATTTGCAATGAATAAAGCTCTAGAACAAAAACTAATTGGACCAATGGAGGAGTCACATACCAAGGAACAATCTCCCCAAGCAGTTTTGTGAGAGGTGATTTAGGCAAGGAGATCGAAAATCGCAGCAAAGTGAGCTAGAACTCGTGCTAGAGCTGGTTATTCGTGTTTGTGGGAGGAAGAAGAAGAGGATAGGTGCAGGAATAAGTGGAGGAGGGCCACCGTGGGCCCACGAGGCAGGGGGCGTGCCTTGGGGGGTAGGGCGGGCCCTCCACCCTCGTGGCCAGGTGGCAGCTCCCCCCGTGGTGTTTTCAGTACCATAAATCCTCAAATATTTCAGAAAAAATCATATTAAATTGGCATGGCATTTGGAGGATTTTTATTTTCGGGGTATTTTTATATTGCACGGATAAATCAGGAAACAGACAAAAAAATTACTAATTTTACTTTATTTCAACTAAATAACAGAAAGTATAAAGGGGGTACAGAAGGTTGTGCCTTCTAGTTTCATCCATCTCATGCTCATCAAAAGGAATCCACTAACAAGGTTGATCAGGTCTTGTTAATAAGCTCATTCCGAATAACATGGAACCGGAGAAATTTCGAATAACACCAAGTTACCTCAACGGGGATATGCACATCCCCAATAATAAGAATATCATATTTCTTCTTGACAGTAGGAAGAGGAAATTCAAGACCTCCAAATATAATCGATGGAATTTTTCCAATAGAGTTGATACTATAAACTTGAGGTTGTTTCCTCGGAAAATGTACCGTATGCTCACCATTAACATGAAAAGTGACATTGCCTTTGTTGCAATCAATAACAGCCCCTGCAGTATTCAAGAAAGGTCTTCCAAGAATAATAGACATACTATCGTCCTCGGGAATATCAAGAATAACAAAGTCCGTTAAAATAGTAACGTTTGCAACCACAACAGGGCACATCCTCACAAATACCGACAGGTATAGCAGTTGATTTATCATCCATTTGCAAAGATATTTCAGTAGGTGTCAACTTATTCAAATCAAGTCTACGATATAAAGAGAGAGGCATAACACTAACACCGGCTCCAAGATCACATAAAGCAGTTTTAATATAATTTCTTTTAATGGAGCATGGTATAGTGGGTACTCCTGGATCTCCAAGTTTCTTTGGTATTCCACCCTTAAAAGTATAATTAGCAAGCATGGTGGAAATTTCAGCTTCCGGTATCTTTCTTTTATTTGTAACAATATCTTTCATGTACTTAGCATAAGGATTCATTTTGGGCATATCAGTTAATCGCATACACAAAAAGATAGGTCTAATCATTTCAGCAAAGCGCTCAAAATCCTCAACATCCTTTTTCTTGGATGGTTTGGGAGGAAAAGGCATGGGTTTCTGAACCCAAGGTTCTCTTTCTTTACCATGTTCCTAGCAACAAAGTCTATCTTATCATAACGTTGATTCTTTGATTGTGGGTTATCAAGATCAACAACAGGTTCAATTTCTACATCATTATCATTACTAGGTTGAGCATCATCATGAACATCATCATGAACATTTTCACTAGGTTCATGTTCATTACCAGATTGTGTTTCAGCATCAGAAATAGATATATCATTTGGATTCTCAGGTGGTTCAACGATAGGTTCACTAGAAGTTTGCAAAGTCCTATCATTCTTCTTTTTCTTCCTTTTAGAAGAACTAGGTGCATCAATATTATTCTCTGAGAATCTTGCTCAATTCTCTTAGGGTGGCCTTCAGGATACAAAGGTTCCTGAGTCATTCTACCAGTTCTAGTAGCCACTCTAACAACATAATCATTTTTCTTACTATTCATTTCATTGAGCAAACCATTTTGAGCCTTAAGTACTTGTTCTACTTGAGTGGTAACCATAGAAGCATGTTTGCTAACAAGTTTAAGTTCACATCTAACATCAGCCATATAATCACCCAGGTGTTTAATCATATAAGTATTTTGTTTTAATTGTCTACCAAAATAAGCATTGAAATTTTCTTGTTTGACAATAAAATTATCAAACTCTTCTAAGCATTGTCTAGCAGACTTGTAGTGAGGAATATCACCTTCATCAAATCTATAGAGAGAATTTACCTTTACTACCTGTGTCAGGTTATCAAGACCATGAGTTTCTTCAATAGGTACTGGATTAAGATCATATGTTTCTTCAACGGGCGGTAAATTAAGACCATGTATTTTTCAATAGGAGGTAAATTCTTAACATCTTCAGCTTTAATACCTTTTTCTTTCATAGATTTCTTTGCCTCTTGCATATCTTCAGGACTGAGAAATAGAACACCTCTCTTCTTCGGAGTTGGTTTAGGAACAGGCTCAGTAATTGGCTCTGGAGCTGGCTGAGGAGCTGGCTGAGGAGGTGCCCAATTATTTTCATTTGTCAACACATTATTCAATAGAATTTCAGCTTCATCCGGTGTTCTTTCCCTGAAAAGCGAACCAGCATAACTATCCATGTAATCTCTGGAAGCATCGGTTAGTCCATTATAAAAGATATCAAGTATTTCATTTTTCTTAAGAGGATGATCAGGCAAATCATTAAGTAACTTGAGAAGCCTCCCCCAAGCTTGTGGGAGACTCTCTTCTTTAATTTGCACAAAGTTGTATATTTCCTTTAAAGCAGCTTGTTTCTTATGAGCAGGGAAATATTTAGCAGAGAAGTAATAAATCATATCCTGGGGACTACGCACACAACCAGGATCAAGAGAATTAAACCATATCTTAGCATCACCCTTTAATGAGAACGGAAATATTTTAAGTATATAAAAGTAGCGAGATCTCTCATCATTAGTGAACATGGTGGCTATATCATTTAATTTAGTAAGATGTGCCACAACAGTTTCAGGTTCATAACCATGAAAAGGATTAGATTCAACCAAAGTAATTATATCAGGATCAATTCATAATCCTTATCGGCAACACAAATAGGTGAAGTAGCAAAAGCAAGGCCAGGTCTCATTTTATCATTAAGAGATTGCTTATTCCATTTAGCTAATAGCCTCTTGAGTTCATGACTATCTTTGCAAGCTAAAATAGCTGCAGAAGCTTCCATATCAAAAACATAACCCTCAGGAATAACAGGCATATCTTCATCATCACTTTTATCAACATAATCAGTTTCAATAATTTCTTTCTCTCTAGCCCTAGCAATTTGTTCATCAAGAAATTCACTAAGGGGCACGGTAGTATCAAGCATAGAAGTACTTTTATCATAAGTATCATGCATAGCAGAAGTGGCATCATCAATAACATGCGACATATCAGAATGAATAGCAGAAGCAGGTTTAGGTGTCGCAAGCTTACTCAAAATAGGAAGGTGAATCAAGTGCAGAGCTAGATGGCAGTTCCTTACCTCCCCTCGTAGTTGAGGGATAAATTTTTGTCTTAGTGTCTTTCAAGTTCTTCATAGTGACCAGCAGATATAAATCCCAAGTGACTCAAAGAATAGGGCTATGCTCCCCGGCAACGGCGCCAGAAATTAGTCTTGATAACCCACAAGTGTAGGGGATCGCAACAACTTTTGAGGGTAGAGTATTCAACCCAAATTTATTGATTCGACACAAGGGGAGCCAAAGAATATTCTCAAGTATTAGCAGTTGAGTTGTCAATTCAACCACACCTGGATAACTTAATATCTGCAGCAAAGTATTTAGTAGCAAAATGTTATGATAGTAGTGGTAACGGTAACAAAAGAGTAATGAAAGCAAAAGTAATATTTTTGGTGTTTTGTAGTGATTGTAACAATAGCAACGGGAAAGTAAATAAGCGTAAACCAGTATATGGAAAACTCGCAGGCATTGGACCGGTGATGGATAATTATGCCGGATGCGGTTCATCATGTAACAGTCATAACCTAGGGTGACACAGAACTAGCTCCAATTCATCAATGTAATATAGGCATGTATTCCGAATATAGTCATACGTGCTTATGGAAAAGAACTTGCATGAGATCTTTTGTCCTACCCTCCCGTGGCAGCGGGGTCCTGACGGAAACTAAGGAATATTAAGGCCTCCTTTTAATAGAGAACCGGAACAAAGCATTAGCACTTAGTGAATACATGAACTCCTCAAACTATAGTCATCACCGGGAGTGGTCCCGATTATTGTCACTTGGGTTGCGGATCATAACACATAGTAGGTGACTATAGACTTGCAAGATAGGATCAAGAACACACATATATTCATGAAAACATAATAGGTTCAGATCTGAAATCATGGCACTCGGGCCCTAGTGACAAGCATTAAGCATAGCAAAGTCATAGCAACATCAATCTCGAACATAATGGATACTAGGGATCAAACCCTAACAAAACTAACTCGATTACATGATAGATCTCATCCAACCCATCACCGTCCAAAGAAGCCTACGATGGAATTACTCACGCATGACGGTGAGCATCATGAAATTGGTGATGGAGGATGGTTGATGATGACGACGGCGACGATCCCCTCTCCTGAGCCCCGAGCAGACTCGAGATCAGCCCTCCCGAGAGGTTTTAGGGCTTGGCGGCGGCTCCGTATCGTAAAACGCGATGATTTCTTCTCCTTGATTTTTTTCTCCCCGAAAGCAAATATATAGAGTTGGAGTTGGCGTCGGAGGAGCTCCAGGGGGCCCACGAGGTAGGGGGACGCGCCCTAGGGGGGGGGGCCCACCCTCGTGGACATGTGGTGGGCCCCCTGGCCTTCATATTTTGCAATGATTTTTTATTATTTTTAACTAGACGATCCGTGGAGTTTCAGGTCATTCCGAGAATTTTTGTTTTCTGCACATAAAACAACACCATGGCAATTCTGCTGAAAACAACATCAGTCCGGGGTTAGTTCCATTCAAATCATGCAAATTAGAGTCCAAAACAAGGACAAAAGTGTTTGGAAAAGTAGATACGACGTAGACGTATCAACGACACAGGAGTGTTTCATGTAACGTACGCCAAATATTTTTTTTTACCTTCGCCGGACAAGATATGATTCGCCCCATACCATTACTATGTTGCAATTTCCTCCCATATTGTTTGTTTCATTCCGCCAAATAAGCTGCAAACACTGAACAATCAATTTTTTTGTGTAACTTCAAGCGATGAAATCCAACATGTTATGCATAGGAAGGGGAACCGCGAGGACTCGTTGAGCATCATTTAGCCACAGTGTTTGTTTCACCAAGTTTTCATTCCAAGAGTTAGTAACCGGATCAATAATATCAGATACTTATGACAGAAGGTTCACCCTTCTAGGAGTAATGACTTTCCCATCTGCACAGGATCCATGCATCTTTTCAAATGTCAATATTTTGTCCATTTTCAACTCATCGGATATAAGCCATTTTTCAATGCTGTAATGCTTTGCCATGTAACAGAGGACCCCTTTTTTAACGTTGCATTCATCATCACGCCATCAGGAAAAATACTTAACTCTCAAGATAGTGGGACATAAAGAATCATGATTGTCAAGAAGACGCCACGCAGTGCAAGGTTGAAACAGTGTAAATCCTGGAAACTTATATCTCCTTGATCTTTTGGAACACACATCTTCCACCAAGCCATCCAATGTGTCCTCTTCTAATATTGTCCTCGCCACCCCACCAGAGGGCCAACCCAGTTAGGTCTACGGGGAATCTGGTTTTGCGAACCGTCTAGAAGGTTTTGGTCCATTTTATTTCTTTCTTTTTAATTTTGGTTTTCTCTTTAATTTTTTATGTTTTATTTTCATTTGAAGAATATTAAAATATGTTCACGAAATTTCAAACATGTTCATATTTTTAAAAATGTTCACAAGTTTCAAAAACTGTTCAAGAATATCAAAACACCTTTTCCAAAAAGTTCTCAAAATTTCAAAAAATACATTAGAAACTTTTTTGAATAAAATTCGTGTTTTCTGGAAAACCAAAATAAAATCAGAGGATAAAAACAAAAATACCAGTGGGAGCACTCACCACACCACGTTCGCTAGATGGGCCAGTTTAGTCACGACGCCAGCGCGATTGTGTCTATATTAATATAAAAATACCCAAATAGGTAGAATCCAATTAATCTGCACCATTAAACTATGCCAATCCAACGACATCGATTGATCCAAGGATGAGCGCTCGACATGTTTAGCATACAATTAATATCATATAAAATATCTTAATCATATAATTAACGCATACCTGATATGCTATCTAACATAAACATCTATGGTAATTATATAATTGATATCTTACCTAATATAAACATTCAATTACCACGTAACATATATCCTAGAAATAATTTTCTCACCAATGCTAACATGTATTGCACGTATACATTTACTAATCACTACTCCCTCCGTTCTTAAATATTTGTCTTTTTAGACATTTCAACGAATGACTATATACGAAGCAAAATGAGTGAATCTACACTCTAAAATATGTCTATATACATCTGTATGTGATAATTCATTTGAATTCTTAAAAAAACAAATATTTAAGAACAGAAGAAGGAGTATAAAATATACATATCAGTTCAGTCCACATGAGTAAAGGCTATCCAGAATACACATGTGGTAAGCAATTCAATTATTTATGAACAAGGAAAAAGGCTACCCGGAATAATATGTCTATAGAAAACGAAAGGGAAGTTATTCCTACAGGATAGGGGAGAAGGAAAACGATTCCATCGAATCGAAGAGGGAAAAAGGAAAGGTAAAACGAGCGGAGGACACCCTTCTCGCCGCCGCCCTCGCGCTAAGAGCTGTCCTCGTGCTCTGTGCCACTGTGCGGCGCGGCGACCTCGCGCGAGACCCGGCGGAAAGGAAGCGAGGGCGTTCAGCCAAGGACGCGGGCGCGGCGAGTTCGGCGGCCGCCGACTACGTGCTGCTCTGCAGGATACAGCCAGGTTGGCCTCTCAATCTCGATGCTTTGTTCTTAGTTCAATCTAATATAGTGCTAGTACAAAGTTTCTTTTCCGGGATGGATATCCCAATCTGGCCATTTTGCTGTGGGTTTTCCTTGCCATGTGATGGACTATCAGCTGTAGCCTGTATGAAAAGAAAACTGGTAGTTCGACACTTCAACTGACGGGGGGTGAACACTTCAACTGTTCGGTACACAAAATACCCAGTCATCTGATTTGTGCATTGCGTGGGTGTGTAATTTGTACATACAGATATGCACCGCTCATCTTTTGATGTTGTTATGACTGCAGTGGACAGAATTTGCTGAGCACTTGTTGGAACTGGTTAATAGTATCCGTATGCAAGGATTTTGGTCCTGACGTGTGTATGCGTATACGCGAAGCCTTTAGCATACATAGTTAGAATATAGTGAGAGGAATTATTGGTCTCGCCAATTGCAGATGATATGATATATAATGTCTAGTTTCATACCTTCTAGAACAAATTTGAGTTATGTTCAATAGCTGATTTACTCTTCCATGCTTTACAGGTTTTGGGAGTGTCTATTATTTCTCCGGATTGCCTGAAAGATGGCATCTGCTGGTGAAATGACAGGAGCCAGTATGCTGCGCCTTCAATGCTTTCCTAGTAATATGGTATGCACCCAGTTAAATCACCTTGTCAATCGATTTCTATTGGGTGCAGTTTGATCATCCTTCTTTGACCAACAGTTGTGCCAACCTGAGTTATATTACACAAAAGTGATACTTTTGGGTTCGTATTATTGTATTCCACCTCATTTTCCAGCGACTGTGATTCTGTAGATTTGAAAAAGTATTATATGCGAAATCTATGGTCAAAGTTCAAGTTTAGAAAGTCAAACTGTGCCTTACATAAATCAACAGAGGGGCTAGTACCTAGTTTACTTATGCTTCTGTTTTCTGTATTTAACCTTTTCATTCGCTTATATTATATGTATGCTCTGCTTAGGGAAAACAAAGTCCTGGTTTCATCTCTGCAAGAAATCCTTGGTTGAGAAGGTCACGAATGGTTCGACACTGCTTGGACCTACGGCATCTTTGCAGGCTACCTAAACAGAGAGGTACTGTTCCAAATAAGCGACCAAGGCATCCTCCTAGTGCTTCAGTACATAGGGGCGTTATTAGCCCATTGCTAGAGGAATCGGTTGATGAGTCGGAGTCAAGATCAAGGATTATTCACTTTTACCGTAAACCACTACTTCAAGACAATGAGACTGAGGAGTTACTCAAGAAAGTTCAGGCAAAAGTTTCTTGTAATATTATTGACATACAGACTGAGCAATGTTTTAATGTGGAATTGGAGAAGGCACTAGCGTCTGATAAGCTTGCAACACTTCAGTGGCTCCTTGCAGAAACTTATGAACCTGATAACTTACAAACAAGGAGCTTTTTTGAGGAGGAAATCAGTAGCAGGCCTTATTCTGTCCTTGTTGAGGTTGGACCACGGATGACATTTTCAACTGCTTTCTCGACCAATGCCGTCTCAATTTGTAAAGCTCTATCATTAATAGAAGTAACTCGCTTGGAGAGATCTCGAAGATATCTTTTGCACCTTCAGCCTGGCAGTGGAGAACTTGATGAAAGCCAACTCAACAGCTTTGTTGCTTTTGTTCATGACAGAATGACAGAATGTGTTCATCCTAGCAAGCTCACATCATTTTGGTCGGATGTAGTTCCAGAACCTGTCAGTGTTATACCAGTCATTGAAAGGGGAAGGGAAGCATTGGAGGAAATAAATGTGAAAATGGGGCTTGCTTTTGATGAACAAGATATTAAATACTACACCCACCTCTTCAGAGACGACATCAAGCGCAATCCAACTACTGTGGAGCTTTTTGATATAGCACAATCCAATAGTGAGCACAGCAGGCATTGGTTTTTCAATGGAAAGCTTGTGATAGATGGAGAGACCATGGCTAGTACTTTGTTCCAGTTAGTGAAGAGCCCCTTGAAGGCCAACCCTAATAACTCTGTAATTGGTTTCAAGGACAACTCAAGTGCAATAAAAGGACACCCAGTAAATCATCTACGTCCATCACTACCTGGTTCCACTTCACCGTTATCCCTCATGATGCGTGAGCTTGACATTCTGTTCACAGCAGAAACCCATAATTTTCCATGTGCTGTGGCACCTTACCCAGGAGCTGAAACAGGTGCAGGTGGCCGCATAAGAGACACACATGCCACTGGAAGAGGTTCTTTTGTCGTTGCTTCCACTGCTGGTTATTGTGTTGGAAATCTTCGAATGGAAGAATTTTATGCACCTTGGGAGGATTCATCCTTTTCATACCCATCGAACTTAGCTTCTCCTTTGCAGATCCTTATTGATGCTAGTGATGGTGCTTCTGACTATGGTAACAAGTTTGGTGAGCCTATGATTCAGGGATTTACAAGAAGCTTTGGTACAAGGTTGCCAAATGGGGAGCGTCGAGAGTGGTTAAAGCCAATAATGTTCAGTGGAGCAATAGGCCAGATTGATCATGCACATATAGATAAGGGGGATCCAGAAATTGGCATGCTAGTTGTGAAGATCGGTGGTCCAGCATATAGAATTGGTATGGGTGGTGGTGCTGCCTCAAGTATGGTTAGTGGACAGAATGACGCAGAGCTTGATTTCAATGCAGTGCAGCGCGGAGATGCTGAGATGTCACAGAAACTGTATCGTGTTGTCAGGGCATGTGTAGAAATGGGAGAGAAGAACCCAATTATCAGCATTCATGACCAGGGTGCTGGTGGAAATTGCAATGTTGTGAAAGAAATAATCTATCCTAAGGGTGCTGAAATTGATATCCGTAAAATTGTCGTTGGTGATCATACATTGTCTGTGTTGGAGATCTGGGGTGCTGAATACCAGGAACAAGATGCATTGTTGGTGAAGCCTGAGAGCAGAAGCCTGTTGGAGTCACTTTGTCAGAGAGAAAGAGTTTCAGTGGCTGTCCTTGGGGAAATTGATGGCAGTGGAAAGATTGTTTTGATCGATAGTGCTGCCATGGAGTATGCCAAGTTGAATGACCTTCCCCCTCCCGTCCCCGTTGTTGATCTTCAGCTTGAAAAGGTTTTAGGAGATATGCCTCAGAAGACGTTTGAATTTAAGAGAATTTCTCGATTGGGTGAGCCCTTAGATATTGCACCTGAGGTCACGCTAATGGATATTCTTAAGCGAGTATTGAAGCTGCCTTCTGTATGTTCAAAGCGTTTCTTGACCACAAAGGTTGACAGGTGTGTGACTGGTCTTGTTGCACAACAGCAGACAGTTGGTCCTCTCCAACTTCCACTTGCCGATGTCGCTGTGATTGCACAGACATACACAGATCTGACAGGTGGTGCTTGCGCCATTGGAGAACAACCAATGAAGGGTTTACTTAATCCTAAGGCCATGGCAAGGCTTGCTGTTGGGGAGGCCTTGACCAATCTGGTTTGGGCTAAAGTTACATCACTTGCTGATGTCAAAGCAAGTGGTAACTGGATGTATGCTGCAAAGCTTGATGGAGAAGGAGCAGATATGTATGATGCCGCTGTTGCGTTGGCTGGCTGCATGATTGAACTTGGTATTGCAATTGATGGTGGAAAAGACAGCCTTTCTATGGCAGCTCAATGTGATGGTGAGGTAGTCAAGGCTCCTGGCAATCTTGTTATCAGTGCTTATGTGACCTGTCCTGATATAACTTTGACCGTCACTCCAGATTTAAAGCTGGGAAAGGATGGTGTCTTGTTACATATTGACCTGGCTAAAGGAAAACGGCGGCTTGGTTGTTCTGCTCTCACACAGGCGTTTGACCAAATTGGAAATGACTGCCCAGACATAGAAGATGTTCCTTACTTGAAGAAAGTATTTGAGGCTGTTCAGGAATTGCTTGGTGAACGTCTTATTTCGGCCGGTCATGACATTAGTGATGGTGGGCTTATTGTTACTATTCTTGAGATGGCATTTGCTGGCAACTGTGGTGTTAACCTCAACATTGACTCAAAAGACAGTGGCCTTCTACAAGCACTTTTTGCCGAGGAGCTTGGTCTTGTCATTGAAGTTCACTCAAATAACCTTTCTGCTGTAAAGAAAAAGCTTCAAGCAGCAGGCGTCTCTGTTAACGTAATAGGAGAAGTAAATACAACACCAGAGATAGAGCTGGTTGTTGATGTTGAGATGTGCCTGAATGAAAGCGTTTCAGACCTCAGGGATTTGTGGGAAGAAACGAGCTTCCAGCTTGAGGAGCTACAACGGCTGAAGTCTTGTGTCAAGCTTGAGAAAGAAGGCTTAAAAAGCCGAACATCTCCTTTGTGGCATCTGTCTTTCACCCCCAACTTTACAGGCAAGGAGCAATTGACTGCGTCATCTAAACCGAAAGTTGCCATCATTCGTGAAGAAGGGAGCAACAGTGATAGGGAAATGGCTGCTGCATTCCATGCTGCTGGATTTGAACCATGGGACATTTCGATGTCAGACCTCTTGAATCAGAAGGCCTCTCTAGTGGAATTCCGTGGGATTGCATTTGTTGGCGGTTTTAGCTATGCCGACGTTCTAGATTCGGCAAAAGGCTGGGCAGCTTCTATCAGGTTCAACCAGCCTCTCATACAGCAGTTCCAGGAGTTCTACAACAGGCCAGACACATTCAGCCTTGGAGTGTGCAACGGCTGTCAGCTCATGGCCCTTCTCGGCTGGGTGCCAGGACCAGATATCGGAGGTTCTCTTGGTGCAGGTGGAGACATGGCCCAGCCAAGGTTCATTCACAATGAATCTGGCCGTTTTGAGTGCCGCTTTACCAGTGTGGCCATAGGGGAATCTCCTGCTATAATGCTCAGAGGCATGGAAGGCTCTACCTTGGGCATTTGGGCTGCTCATGGTGAAGGGAGAGCCTTGTTCCCAGATAAAAATGTTTTATCTGGTGTTGTTAACTCTAATCTGGCTCCTCTGAGATATTGTGATGACGCTAACAATGCCACCGAAGTCTATCCTTTTAACCCTAATGGTTCTCCTCTTGGTATCGCGGCCCTTTGTTCCCCTAATGGAAGGCACCTTGCTATGATGCCACACCCAGAGCGTTCCTTCATGATGTGGCAATACCCATGGTACCCCAAGGAATGGCAGGTTGAGAAGGGTGGTCCGAGTCCTTGGTTGCGCATGTTCCAGAATGCACGAGAATGGTGTTCATAGAGCAGGTAAACCTAACTCCTGAAACATTTTCTCCTTGTTTTGGTCTCGATGTAAGTAGATCCTCTGTTTAAAAAAAAAGGCTCCTCTGTTGCTAGCTGTAAGCTGGTACATCATGTTGCAGAATTCATATTTGGAATCATAAATTAACGTTGTCAAATAATTTATATTTAAGTAACATGTTATTTATTCATTTTCAATTTACATCTTATTTTGCTTGTGTCAGAAGTTTTAGTGCTGTATATTCTAATACTAGCATGTGTATGCCAACAAAAATATAAGCATGGCTTAGTTGTTTAGGGCATGTCTAGCAGATCCCTCATCGTATCCCCTCTCCTCTAACAACTATTTTTTAGGGGATTAAACTTTTCTTCATCTAGCAGATTCCCCAAAACTTAACCCCCCCAAAATTTTCTTTTGCTCTTTTCTTTTTCAAATGTTTGCATACAAACTTCATTTGGACATATATTTTCATAACATATATAATTCATAACTTGATCTAGGATACATATCAAATATAATGTTGCACATTAAGAACTGTTGCTGCTGATCCAAGGTACATATTACTAAGAACATAGTAGCTTCTCTAGCTAATGGCCTACACTAAGAACATCATCAGTGCAATGGCTCCCACAAGAACTGTTGCTGCTGATCCAGGGAGTATGAACCAAATCATTGCAGCAGCGAGTGCAAGGCAAAGCTTCTTAAATTTCTTTCTCTGGGCTTGCATCTTGTTGATTTGATCTTGCATCTCGTTGATTTGGATTTGCTTCTCGCATGCTCTATCAGCGGATCATCTAGCTTCTCTCTCAGTGATCGATAGTAGTAGTAGTAGTCTAGCATCTGGTTATGTAAAGCTTTATGGTCCATATCCATGTGCTGCAAGAGAATACTCTCTGCGTGTGTGTAATGTTCTGAGCAAAATAGGCTAGAGGGTGGCTTTTTATGGGATCAAAAGCTATAGTTTTGTGGGATTAACCGTTTGAGGGGTCTGCTAGCCGGGGTTAATCCCCAAAACCAGACATTTTCTCCCTAAATCTGACTTTCGGGTAGAGATGCCCTTAATGCAGTAGATGGGTCTGATATCTTATGCAGTCTTACCATGCTAAAGTAAAGCCTTATTTGTGAACTGTGTTACCAAATAATGGATTGCTATCTTGTGTAGCACTTCTTTAGGTTAGTTGATATTGCTGTTATTGTTTAGCCATATGTGCTATTCCTTGGTCGTATTGCCAGTTACCACATTCTTGTGGATAGAGAATCTCCATCAGAGAAGCATACAATACATTACAGTGACCCTTGTCAACATTTTTGAGGTCTTGTATACAGTGCTCCTCTAAAACCCGTCCTGTGGTTTCGGACGCATTCTGATTCCATTTGGAATCTGACCATCCGGGATCGTCACTCAGCAAGGGTGATGGTGCTGTGCCATTCATGCATTTGATACTACGAACCAAGGACATTGCACTTGTCCCTATATGTCTGATTAGTTTTGTGTCCTGTTGCTAATGCGTACGCTGTGATTATCACACTAAAACAATTAGTTTAAAATCTATGTTTGTTTGCTATCAATTTGATAGCTAGATTGTTCATGTGTGATTTGCAGAAGCATACACTTCGTTATGTCGGTACTTTGCGTGTCAATTTCCATGATTGTTTCCCCAGCCTCCACCATCTTACCAAATTACTTTTGCTCGACTAGGGTCAAACTTCTAACTTAACATTCAAATGAAGCTGTATACTTAACATTATCATGCTGCCGGTTGCATTGAGCATAAGTCAAACAAGCTATTTATGCTGCCAGCCTGGTGAGTCATGACGCACCTTCAGGCTATTTGTGTCACCTGGCATGTTTTCACCAGGCCTAGCCTGTGATGTTGCATCGCAACCTATGTAGATTACTTTATCTTTCTTCACATATCCATCCTTGTTGGGGGAATCTGTTGGATATTTGATGTGCATATTTTTGCTTGTTTTTGTTATGACCGGCCAGGTCTATGGCCGCCGGAGGCCCACTGGGCAGGCTTAGGCCCAAGTTATCTTAGTTTTATTTTCAGATTATGGTTATATATACAAGTTGTAAGACTATTTTGAGAATTAAGCAATAAGACTATTCTATTGCCCGGCTCCCAGAGGGCGCCGAACCCTAAACCCTAACCGCCTCACTCTTGCTTGCGCCGCCCAGCCGCCCGCAGATTTGCGCCTCGCCCAGCCGCCAGGCTCGACCTCGCCCAGCTCCCTCCTTCCCTATAGCCTCGCCTAGGCGAGCGAATCCTAGCTCCTAACACCTTGGTATCAGCCAGCTCTGGTTCGACCATGTCATCCTCACCACCATCGCCGTCGCTGCCCTTGACCACCACCGCCGCCGCATCCACAACCACCATCACCGCCGCGCCATCGCCCCTCGCCACGGGGCCGCTGGTCCTCCCGTCCGCGCCGCTGGACCTCATCTCCGGCACATCCACCGGCCATCCGCCGGCCCCCATCACCGCTACGCCGCCATCGGCTTCAACCCTACCGGCCCACTATACCCCGGAGGCCATGGCGGGGGTCCTCAACGACTTGGTCGTCGCGATCCAGGGCATCCGGCTCTTCACAGCCAAGCTCAGACGGGCCGCTATCACGCTTCTTGCCACTGGCGCCCGCCCACCGCACTCCCGTGGTACTCGGTGCCGCGGCGCTCTTGGCGGCTACCCGGCGCTCAGCACTGAGCCGCCTCTTGCGGCAGCCTGCAGCCTGCCCGCGCTGCGCCCGCGCAGATCGGCCAAGGTCCGCCCCAAATTTCTGGCGGTCCGCCCAAGCCTGCCCCTCCGCGCGCCGCACCGCCCCCACACCGTCTCCACCACCTAAGCGCCGGCTGGTCGATTCCGCCGGGGCTCCCGATCCAGCAAAAGGGTTCCCACCGTCGCCCTCTCCGATCCCGGCATGGCTCACCGGAACGTCGCCACCACCGGTCTACACGGAGGCCGGAGGCCTGTCGATGTCCACGGTGCAGTACGACGCGCCGTCCTCTGCTCTCCGCATTGACGAACCGGTGGGCACTGGTGCATCGACCCCGACACCACCTCGCTTCGCCCGGATCGACTTCGCCACGTATGATGGCTCGGAGGACCCTCTTAACTGGTTAAACCAGTGTGACCAGTTCTTCCGGGGGCAGTGCACCCCTGCGTCCGAGCGCACTTGGCTCGCGTCATACCACCTCCGGGGTGCCGCCCAGACATGGTACTACGCCCTCGAGCAGGATGAGGGCAGCATGCCTCCCTAGGATCGTTTCCGCGAGCTGTGTCTCCTTCGCTTCGGACCACCACGGCGCGACAGCCGCTTGTCCGAGCTGGGCCGCCTACCCTTCACCTCCACGGTCCAGATTTCGCCGACCGCTTCGAGCTCTGGCGTGTCACGCACCGGGGTGACGGCACTACAACAGCCGAGCTCTTCGTCGGCGGCCTTCCCGACCACATCCGCGTGGACGTCGAGATGAAGGGGCCCCAGGACCGCAGACGGCCATGTACTACGCTCGGGCGTTCAAGCAACGCGCCCAGGCCTTAACACGGCCCGCAACACCTCAGGGGAGCCGATTGCCTCCACGACCACCGCCGGCGCGCCAGCTCCTTCAAATTGCTCACCGGCGACCACCCGGCCATGACGCTGCCCTTCCTAAGACTTTCGCAGTCGAGCGGCTCGAGCGCCGCCGCTGGGTGCTTTAGCGTATCGCCCTATGCCCGGGCCATGTCCGTCGCGCCTCTTCTACTTGGAGACGATCGGCGAGACGGGCGTTGTCACCGATGATGGACTCGGCGACCCGGCCGCCGAGGTCGCTCGGCGGCACCGCGCCGCGCCCGGCTCTACCCTTGTCGTCTCCTTCACGCGTTGGCGGCATCCGCAATGAGCGGACTATGCTTATCCGGTCACGATCCACGGCGAGACTCGGTGGCTCTTTTGGACACGGGTTCTACATAACTTCCTACCGAGAGGCTACTATGCGGCGCCTTGCACTACAAACCGACGGGCGGGGAAGCAAATGCGGGTCACCGTCGCTAATGGCGACCGCCTCGCACGCCATGGGCTCGCTTCGGGGCGTTCCCATTACTATCGGCGACGAGCACTTCACCATCACTTGTGCCGCATCGACTTGGGCTGCCGACTTCATCCTCGGCGTCGACTTTTGCGGACTCTCGGTCCCATCCTTTGGGACTTCGACGCTCGACAATGACCTTCGGCGCCTTGGCGCGCATCCGATGGGGCGTTGGAGGCACCCCGGCGTCGCCTACTCTCCGGCTAGCGCGGCCACCACAGAGGCCGAGCATCTGCTTCTTGGATAACCTCTGCGCAACAGACGGTGATCTTTTGCGGAACCCTGGGCCTTCCGCGGCGGTCTCGACCACCGTATTCATCTCTGCGGGCTCGGCTCCGGTGGCGATCACGGCCCTACCGGTGCCCTCGATTCGAAGGGCGAGTTGGGCGGCGATGCGCACTCATGCTTCGCCGCGGCATTATCCGGATCTCGACATCACCTTTACTGGCGCCGGTCCTCCTCGTTCGCAAGTCGGACGGCACTTGGCGCTTCGCCGACTACCGCGCCCTTAATGCTCTCACACTTAGGATGAGTTTCCTATCCGGTGGTCGATGAACTCTGGGTGAGCTACATGGGCGCGCTTCTTCACTAAACCGGACCTCCGGTCGGGTATCATCAGTCGCATGCATCCCGACAAGATCGCCAAGACGGCGTTCGGACTCATCGCGCCACCGAGTTCTTGGTGATGCCCTTTGGCCTCTCCAACGCCCGGCGACATTCCGAGCCTTGATGAGCGATGTCCTCCGCCCTACTTACGTCGGTTTGTGCTCGTTTTCTTTGATGACATTCTTATCTCTGCGCCTCTTGGGCGAGCACCTCCAAGCATGTGGCCATCGTCTTCAACGAGCTTGGCGATCATCTTCATCTTAAGCGCTCGAAGTGCTCGTTGGGACACCTTCGATCGCTTACCTCGCCACGTCATCTCGGCCGAGGGTGTGGCCATGGGCGCCGACAAGGTGGCGGCCGTCGCCGCTGACCGATTCCGCGGGCTCTTGGCGGGTTCCTTGGCCTTGCGGGTACTACGGAAGTTCATCCGGAGTTTGGCCTAATCGCGGCCCGCTCCGCGCCTCCTCCGTCGCGACGCCTTCCCTTGGGATGAGGAGGCCACTTGACATTCGAGGCCCTCAAGGGGCCTCACGACGGGACCCGTCTGCAGATGCGGATTTCGACCTCCCTTCACCGTCATTGCGGCGCCTCCGGTCGCGGTCTCTGCATCGAGCGATGGACCCTCGCCTTCTTGACCGCCCTTTGCTGCACGCCATCTTAAGTTGGCGGCGATGAGCGTGAGCTCATTGGGTTGGTGCGAGCGATGCGCCATTGGCGGCCCTATCTTTGGGGTCGTTCTTCCGGATCCGCACGGACCACTACAGCCTCAAGTTCATCTTTGGATCGAGGCTCTCGGCGGTTCCCAGCACCAATGATCGATAAACTCTTTGGCTTTGATTTCACCGTCGAGTACCGCCGGGTCGCCTTAACACCGCCGCCGACGCTCGCTCTCGGCGTGGCGCCGATGTGGGCGACAGTGCGGCGGAGGCGGCGGCCTTCGCATCATCACGGGCCTCTTTCGCCTCTCGCCGACATCCGCCCGCGCGACGCTGCCGCTGCCGACGCCCTCCTCCTGCGGCGGCGGTGGCGGCGGCGAGCTGGAGGAGCTGTGGCATCTAGCCAACGGCTCCTTTTCCACAGGCGCCGCGTCTTCGTTCGGCGCACGACGATCTTCGTCGCCAGCGGTGCTGCATCTCGCCCACTCGGCGGGCCATGAGGAGTCGCAGAAGACGCCCATCGTCTCGCGCCGACTTCTACGTTCGGTGATCGTGCCTGGTCCGTGGCGGATGCGGTCTTGTGTGGCGTGCGGCGCAACAAAACGAAGACACTGCAGCCAGCTGGCATGCTTCAGCCGTTGGAGGTCCTATCTCAGGTTTGGGCGGACATCTCCATGGACTTCATCGAGGGCCTTCCCAAGGTGGGCGGCAAATCCGTCATTCTCACGGTGGTCGACCGCTTCTCCAAGTATGCTCATTTCATCGCCCTTGGCCATCCATATTCAGCGGCATCTGTCGCACGGGCCTTCTTCGATGGCATTGTCCGTCTCCACGGGTTCCCTTCTTCGATCGTCAGTGATCGGGACCCTGTGTTCACGGGCCATGTATGGTGCGACCTTTTCCGGCTGGCGGGCGTGAAGCTCCGCCTGAGCACCGCCTTCCACCCTCAGACGGACGGCTAGTCTGAGATCGTTAACAAGGTGATTGCCATGTATTTGCGCTGTGTTACAGGTGATCGCCCTCGCGCATGGGTGGACTGGCTCTCGTGGGCGGAGTACTGCTACAACACCTCTTATCACTCCGCCCTCCGTGCTACGCCCTTTGAGGTGGTTTATGGTCGGCCGCCTCCGCCGATCCTGCCGGTTGATCCGGCCTCGGCACGGACCGAGGCAGCCGGGGCTCTTCTGAGGAGCCGTGATGAGATGCTCGCGGAGGTCCAGCAACGACTCCAGGCCCAGCAGTTGGCCAAACGATACTATGATGGCCACCATCGCGAGGCGGAGTTCGCGGTGGGAGATTGGGTCTGGCTGCGTCTACTTCACCGCTCTACGCAGTCGTTGGACCCACGCGCAAGGAAGAAGCTCGGTCCTTGCTATGCCGGTCCCTTTGCTATCCTAGAACGCATTGGGAAAGTGGCATACCGTCTTCAGCTTCCGGCAGGCGCGCGCATCCATGATGTCTTCCATGTCGGGCTGCTCAAGCCATTCCGCGGCGATCCACCCGCGGCACCGCCGGCACTTCCGCCGGTCACGGACGGGCGTCTCCTTCCTGCGCCAGAGAAGGCGCTGAAGGCTCAGCTGCGCCGAGGCTCCTGGTACGTGTTGATTCGGTGGACTGGACTACCAGAGGAGGACGCTACTTGGGAGCAGCGCGAGGAGTTCCACCAGCACTACCCCGACTTTCAGCTCGAGGACGAGCTGTTTGCGCAGGCGGGGAGAGATGTTATGACCGGCCAGGTCTATGGCCGCCGGAGGCCCACTGGGCAGGCTTAGGCCCAAGTTATCTTAGTTTTATTTTCAGATTATGGTTATATATACAAGTTGTAAGACTATTTTGAGAATTAAGCAATAAGACTATTCTATTGCCCGGCTCCCAGAGGAGCCGGAACCCTAAACCCTAGCCGCCTCCCTCTTGCGCCGCCGCCGCCCAGCCGCAAGGACGGCGCCTCGCCGCCGGCCGCCGCGCTCCAGCCCTCGCCCAGCTCCCTCCTTCCCCTATAGCCTACGCCCTAGGCAGGCCAGAATCCTAGCTCCTAACACTTTTAGTATTTTTCTGTTCTCCTATGTTAAACCTCTATTTGTTTGGAGTGTTTTCTCTTTGCTTTCTATCTTTTGCAACTAGTAAATGTATCCAGATAGTAGACACTGAATGCTACCTATGCTCCTCTAAATAGTTTTCATACTCACATTGAATCACATGACTATAATCAATAAAGCTAGTATAAGGTGTTTATATATTAGATGCATGCTATATTACATTGACGATGAACTTTCAAGCTAAACTAGTTTGACTCCTGAGGAGAAAAGAAGCTTTAGATATTTCAGCATGGTCTAGAATCTAGATGATGCATATCCTGGCAAACAAAGCTAGTTATTATCATCTTACGGAAATTATTATCTGGTAACATTGCAGTCATGTCTCGGTCTAATGAGGTGGTCGACATCGATCTGTCATTGGAAGTGCTGTCTAGCATATTCATTATGTATAGATCTGGATGTTTCAGGTCCATTACAAGTCCATGATCTTTTTTCAACTTTCGAACTGAGAAAACAGGTATTCGTTTATTCCTGCGACTGCATAATAATCTGTGGCCCTGCTGGTATTGCTAGTTGTGGCTAATTAATGTACTTCCAAAACTGACTCGTTACTGACCACTCAATAGTGGATGTGCTTCTATCCATTGCTGCTTGCTCAACTGGGACCATATTAAAAAGCTCTTTGTTGGTGATGTAATATGCACATGATTGAAATAGGGTCTACATAATAAATTCCCCCCATGATGTGCTGTGTTGTGTTGCTCGAAAGATGGGAGTCATGTTGTTGGTTTTTTCTTTTTCCCTTCTAGATACAAAAGTAAAAATCAATAAATGTGTTACTAATATGTTTTTTTTCTGCAAGAAGAAAAATGGTGGTCGCTGGTGCTACACCGTATCCTGCCTGCAGGGACCTGGATGGACATTTTCTCTTCGGGAGTTGAGCGTGGATAACCCAATAATCTCTGTTCAGTTGCTAGAGCTTCTCCCAGCATGATTTCTTGCAATACTAGGGGTATCGTCATGATTTGCAATAATCATAGGGTTATTTTTGAACGTGCTATAATAAGTGGTTGTCAGCGGTTATGCTCCGACCATGGATGAACACTTAATATCTACTCCCTCCGTTCCTAAATATAGGTCTTTCTAGAGATTTCAACAAGTGACTACATACGAAGCAAAATGAGTGAATCTACACTTTAAAATATGTCTATATACATCCGTATGTGTTAGTCCATTTGAAATCTTTACAAAGACTTATATTTTGGAACGGAGGGAGCATTTTGTATACCCGATTTCCGCCCCTTTAATGTTCTGCTTAGCTAAAGCTCGTGTTGTGCAATCCTCTATTCTGTAGACAGTACCAAAAGAAGCTCTCTAAAGGGTTATTCTGAAATTCCGGGAGATTTATATCTAAGTTATTATCTAGCGTACGTATTTTGATTTCTTCGACATAAATTAGAATCTTGCCTAGTTTTATTGGTTGACATTTCAGTTCTCCTATGCGTACCTGTTTTCTGACGTTGATCTGCCGCTGCTCTGGCGAATTGTTATGATCCAAATACGCAGGTTCAACCATGAAGAATGGCTCCTGGCTGAGGAGACACTGATGGGAATGCTATGCCCCCTAGTGATTTGTTGGTGACGCTTCAACTATTGCGGTCCTTGGAATCGGAGGAAACAGGGCATAAAAGAGGGTTGATTGAAGTGAGTACAGAATGATTATGCCGCCCAGCATATTGGCTGTCAGAACTTTTCTGCTCCTCTTGTTTTCACCAGCAGCCATTTGGGTGTTTTATTTTTTACATGATACTGATCTGAGTCAGCGCTCACCCTACCATTATAGCAAATCATGCTTTGGCGTAATTTCTGTAGACATTTCTCTCAGCAAGTCAATTAGTCATCTTTTCTGGACTCCGGACTTACGAAATACTGTACCTAGCTAAGTCCCAAAACCTTTTAGAAACAAGTAATTTTTAGTGTATTTTCAGCTTCTAACAGGTTCAGGTCATTAATCATGTATCCAACAACCTCACCCCTAGCAAGAAGACTAAGCTGGAACTAGGTCAGCGGATACGCCATTCAGTTGTGTGGAACATGGCTTTGCTTGCGTAGTGCCTTGTGTTATCAGTCTCTCCGTGTAGTATACAGGTAGGAGACTACAGTTCTAGCTTGAGGAAATAATGGTTCGTGCCACTTTACTTTTGGGTCGTGCTAATTGCCACACGTGTGGCAGGAAGGGAGACACATCACACGTCTTTAATGTAAACAGATTGCCACGTCATCGCATGCATGCAAGCAGGAATCTTTTTCGATTTTCTGTTTTTAAAATGTTTTATCTCTTAAATGAAAAATCCGATTGAAAATCCGTTTTCACCATTAAATTCCTCGCGATGAGATCTTCGAAACTAGATCACATGTTGATATGTTTTGATGAATTTTTTTTTAGATTAAAAGTTGCCGTCTATTGCATATGAATTGCCGTGATGTTTACACTGAAGTTGCCATGATATGTTTCAGCTATTTTCTTCTACATTTAAAAGTAAATTTTGATATTTATAAAAGGGGAATTAAGAAACTAGACTTGCCATGAACCATAAACTAAAATTGCCATGATACATGCACGTAAAATTGCCATGGTTCATACAAAAAATAATTTTCATGGTTAAAGTACTGGAGTTGCCATCATCAAAATACTAAAATTGCCATGATCTACAAACTAAAATTGCCACATGGCAACTTTAGTTTAAGCCCTATAACAACTGCGATGTAAACATCGTGGCAACTTCGGCAAAAAAAAAAATTAGTTAAACATATCAACGTGGGTCTAATTTTGAAGATCTCGTCGAGACGGATTTAATGGTGAAACGGATTTTAGTTTGTTTTTTTATTTAGGAGATACAACATTTTAAGCCGAAAAAAAAAATTCATTGATGTTATCTGATTCATACGCCAGCGAAATGAGTGGTGATGGAGGCGTGTGGACGATGTACAAACGCCCACACGTGTGGGCGTTAACATTACTTTTTCTTCTGCAAATTTGCGTATCTTTTCATCGATAAGTCCACTTGGCCAAACAAAACGCCATGTATTTCGTCGAGATCTGCCGGAGGCGAACCTAACTTTTAAGATTAGTCAACCCCTAGCGATGCGATGCCCTTTACAGCCAAGGCCCCTGTCATCTGTCTCGCTCGGCGCTCAGTTGCTGAATCTCGCAAGGCCCCTCCCATCCCAAAGCATTAGTGGCTTCTCGATGTGCAGACATGAACGTAATGCCGCATGTGTTCCCTTCTTTTCGTGGACGGGAGGAGCAGCAGCCGGCCATTTGTTCCCGGTGAGCATGCATTATTTGCCCATCAGCCATGCCATGTGTTCCTAATTGATACGCCTCTATCCATCCATCAATCCATCAATCAACACTGTTTCTATCTTCTTCTTTTCACTCCTTTGTGCATCATCCTGTTGATCTATCTGGATTGCTTGGTTTGGTTGGTTGCTGATCAAGTGATCAGCATGGATCAGAGATGAATGAATAAGGGTGAGTATCCTGTGATACCGGAGGATAGGTGCTCCCATGATACGGGCTTCTGGGCCATCGGATCTCAGATCCAACGGCGCGTGAGAAGCTGTTGTAGCTGTTGTACTTCTGCGCAATTTTCAGATTCTAGAAGGGCTTTTTGTATAAATGTTCAGTCATCTCACGGGAGCTGTTGGATTTGAGATCCAACGGTGAGGTCGCACGGAGCACACCTAAGCTTAGGTGCTCCGAGCCTGAATATTTTCCCGAATGAATAAACCTTTGCCTTTTTCTCTTGGGTGGTCCTTGCCTGTGCACATGATTGGGACTGGGTCCACCCCCATGTTGAAACTCGGCCCACAGAATCGATCACATCAAATCACACGAAAAACACGCACACGAAAAACTGATAGCCAAGGGTGCGTCTCACACCCTCTAATCCCTCTCTTTATTGCTTTTCTGTTTTCTATCTTTTCTCCACAACTCACGGTACAAAGCTACGCCCTGGCTGCATATAAATATACACAGCCGATCTTAGCCTAACTCCTAACCCAACACGGACATTGACTTATACCTAGACTTGTACACGGACACAAAGTCCTAACCGGACTCAACTTGAGGACTCCCCTAATCTAATTACACGGAGGTGTTGAACACAAGCTTTCCTACACGTATAACAGAACGTATGTGCTAACAATCCCACACAAGACACTAACTCTTGCTATGACGAGGACAAGATTACCTAACAATCTCCTCCTAATCTTGACTTGTCATCTTCCTCGTGCTCCTTCTCATCTTGACTCGCTGGAGATCCACGACTTGACGATCCAAACTCTGACGCATGATCCGGACTACCAGCCCACACGGTCACATCTACGCGTGCAACGTGCAAGACTGGACGCATCATCAGTCTCCACGTCGTTCAACTTAACTGGTCACTGTCTCACTACATGCCAAGTTTGATCTTCAACTGTCATATCCGTACACTGAGTATGACCCGCCTGGAAACATGCAGTGCGCCTCCTTGCTCTGCCATGTTGTGCCACCGCCATTGCTGGGCCGCTGCCTTGCACTCGGTCCGCACCATACTCAATACACTTGCTTGCAGTAGATCGCCTTCTACCGGTTGCACACCTCCTCGCTTTACGATTGCTTCAACTACCATCGTCCGCCTTCGGCATCACACTGAATCCACACTGGCCGCAACCAGGACGCTCCACGAGGACATGAACATGACTCACGGAACACCGTGCACTCCGCTTCCACTCCAAGAATCACCACTAAGACGAGCACTTGGACACGACGACGACTCACAGACACAACGACGACTGAACTTGCAAACTCGCATGACTCCTTGATTCCGACTCCCCTGGACGATGATCTTGATGAGCTCCAGCACCGCACCTCGGCACCACCTCTCCCATCAAAGATCATCTTCCATCACTATGCCGATGACAACCTGCCCCCTCCCTCCTTGTCGCTCCATAGAATGACGGTCGCTTGATCCTCCGCGTCGTTGCACCAGCCAGCAGCTTCATCGCCCGCCCCGAGGCGCTAGTCAGGTCGCAACCCCGGGGCAAGCGCTCGACTCCTCAACCTTGCTCTGATACCAATTGTTGAAACTCGGCCCACAGAATCGATCACATCAAATCACACGAAAAACACGCACACGAAAAACTGATAGCCAAGGGTGCGTCTCACACCCTCTAATCCCTCTCTTTATTGCTTTTCTGTTTTCTATCTTTTCTCCACAACTCACGGTACAAAGCTACGCCCTGGCTGCATATAAATATACACAGCCGATCTTAGTCTAACTCCTAACCCAACACGGACATTGACTTATACCTAGACTTGTACACGGACACAAAGTCCTAACCGGACTCAACTTGAGGACTCCCCTAATCTAATTACACGGAGGTGTTGAACACAAGCTTTCCTACACGTATAACAGAACGTATGTGCTAACAATCCCACACAAGACACTAACTCTTGCTATGACGAGGACAAGATTACCTAACACCCCATAAGCCGTATGGCATGCTGCGTTTCAGTCGTCCCCTGCTCCCGCTCCCGCTCCTCTTGGGTGAAACGGAGGGAGAGAGATGTGTGCATGTGTTGCTGATATAAATGCTGTCTTCTGTTTTTGATGCGCCATTCAAAGGAATTAGGCTGGATGGGGATGATGAGTCTGCATGCAAGCCGGCGCTGCGGATGATGGTGGATCATCTCAGCATCATTTCCATCCAATTGGGCTTGATGTTCAGACCCACATTATGCATCTGCAATTTCTTCATCTCCTTTCTTCTTTCGGTAGCATGTTCTGGATCCACTGCGTTCTAAATATTGTTGAGTAATCTGTAAGAAGTTAACAAGGTAAAAGTAAAAAAGTGGAGTGTAGACCCAGTCGTCAGGGTTCTTCACTGAGGTGAATAGTTGGGGAGGATATTCTTCATCTGATTTGGTGTGATCGAGTGCCTCTAGCACAAGACCAAGCATCCTCTTATTCTTGGAATATCACAAGGCCAGGGTACTACTCCTACTATAACTCCAATCAGAGCAGCGTATGCAGTAGCAGTATCCCCTTTTTTGGAGCTCTACAATTGATTGGCTAAGGCATGCCATGCACATAACGTTTTTATTTCTTAATCCCTGTTTTTTGAGAAATGTCAGCACTTTATTAATCAAGCAACATAGTTACAAAGAGTCTCCCGGATACAATCCGGAGTAGAATGAAAAACACTGACCACTAGAGTTCATACAAGATTTAGCTAAAACATGAGCCAAAACATTGGACTGCCGATGAAAATGCTTGAAAACTACAGAAGCGAATCCTGAAGCACCAACTTTGATGTCCGACACCACTGAGCCCACCAGCGAACGATCACCGATTGACAGTCGGATTGCTCCCTTGCAAGATAAACAGCTTGCCGAAGAGCCAAGGCCTCGACCATCTCAGGTATATGCCTGCCAATTGTAGCTTCTTGACAGGCAACAACACAATGGCCATCAGCATTCAGGGCAATCACACCTGCACCAATTTTTCCAAGCTCAGAGAAAATCGCAGCATCAGACATAAATAACAGTGTACCTGGTGGTGGCAGAGACCAAACAGAGCTTGAAGCAATGCTCTCACGCCTATGCGTAGGATCCAGTTTATATAGATGCTTTACAATCATATCAACATAAGCTTTAATCTTGAATGCAATGCAAACAGGATGTGGCTCATCTTCATTGTTCCTACAAGAATTACGTGCCTCCCAAACATGCCAAATAGTCACAGCCATTACAGTAGCCATCAGGTTAGAGGAGTGTGTGAGGAAATCAAAGAGCCATTGTCTTGGCGAAGAGAACTGGGATCGCCATAACTTAATGTCAAAAGGATGCTTCACATGCGACCAGACCTTATAAGCAAAGGGCAGAACAGCAGTGAGTGCTCAATACTTTCCGCCCTGCCACAGAAACAACACAAGTCGGACGTGGGAACATGATGGTGATGGAGTTGGGCGCCGGACGGGAGACAATCATGAGCTAGTCTCCAAAGAACCGCTTTCATCTTGTTAGGGGCTTTGATGGACCAAATGGATTTCCAACTTTTCTCAACCGCACCACCATCAGAAGACATTCCTTGACCAGAAGTGCTATGCACACTTTGGAACCGAGCAGAACGAGCCATGTTATAAGCTGAACGAACCAAATACTCCCCAAATCTAGTGTGAGGCCATCTAACATAATCTTCCTAGCCATGCTGGCCAACAGGTAGCATCAGAATCTCATTGGCAATAACTTCCTGGAAGAAAGCTCGAACTGTTTCCTCGTTCCAGGACCCAAGGTCCTCATCCGAAAGACACTTGACCGTAGCATTTGACGGGATCGGAGACACGGTCCGAAGCAAGTTCGGTGGCGTGGACGGTATCCAGTGATCACTTGTGATCTGAATTACAGATCCATTACCAATACCCCATTGCACCCCTATTGTAGCAGCTCCCGACCGAACAAGATACTGCGCCATGTGTAGGAAGCAGATCGAGGGGCTTCGGCATGCCAGAAATCACTATGGGGAAAGTACCTGCCCTTGAGAACGCGAGCGCAAAGGGAGTCCAGCGAAGTGAGCATGCGCCAGCCTTTCCGTCCAAGCATGGCCTAGTTGAACAACGCCATGTCGCGGAAGCCCATCCCACCAAGGAACTTTGGAGTGGTAAGCCATTCCCAAGATCGTCAGTGCAGTTTTTTCTTTCCATCCTCACAACCCCACCATTGGTCAGCGATGATCTGTTGGAACTTATCAGACGTGGCGATTGGAAATTGGAAGCAGCTCATGACATGTGTTGGAATTGCCTGAATAACAGATTTGAACAACACCTCCTTACCCGCACGGGACACAGGACGATCTGACCAAGCATATGCATCCGCTGCCATGCCTTGTCCGGCCAGATTTTTAAGACGGACGTAGGTGTCTGTCCAACCTCAGTAGGCATTCCTAGGTATGTTACCGAAAAAGGATTTTGCCCTGCTTTATAAATAAAGAAACCACCAAGCACAAAGTATCAAGGTCACAACACCACAGCACACATACTCACTCAAAGCCACGGCAGACACGGTCCAACACACACACACCGACATAGAGACCCAAGTTCAGCTGTGGGCACAGCACAACAAGCCCAACACAAGCACACGACGAAACAACACAAAACGGAAAGGCGGTGGCGACGGCGATGGCGAGAAGACGACGATCTAATCTGGTTCCGGTGGTGGTGGGGGAAGCGGTGGAGCCATCCGAAGAGCCATCGCGCGAAGCTGGGTGATGATGGAGGTGATGGCGTCTCTCTCCCTGGGGCGGCTAAGCGGCCTCCAAAGCTGCAAGTAACTAGACCATTTGAACAAAGCGTCAATAGCACGACGAAGAGGAATGCGCTGAATCACAAGTTTATTCCTAACAGTCCACAGCGTCCAGGCCAGCACCCCAATGGCCATCCACCTAATGTGGCGCACTGCGGGTGGGATCGCCTGGAGTTCGGCGAAGAGAGCGGGGAAGTTGTTGTGGTCCCAGCTTCCACCCGCTATCTCGCGGAAACAGCTCCATAGGAACTGCGCGGACACGCAGGTGAAAAAGATATGATTCGAATCCTCTTCCGGCCCGCAAAGCGGGCATCGCCCATCACCCGGGCCATTGCGCTTCATGACCTCCACGCCAGATGGGAGGCGACCGCGGATCCATTTCCATAAGAAGACCCTAATCTTCAGAGGAAGGCGAATCTCCCAGATGAGGGTGAGCGCCTCATGGCCAGGCGAGGGGGCGATGGCCTGGTATAGAGACTTGGTGGAGAATTGTCCAGAAGGCTCTAGTCTCCAACTGGGGCTGTCATCATCGGTCGTAAGATCAGACGCGTGCAAGGCAATGCAGTCGAGCAGCTCCTGCCAGTCGGTGGTCTCAGCCGGGCCAAAAGGCCTCCGGAACGCGAGTTGCCCTAAGTCAATAAGGGCTGCGGTGACCGAGATCTGTGGGGCAACCGCTATGGAGAATAGGTCTGGAAAGCGGGCCGCAAGGGGCATGTCGCCAGACCATCTGTCGAACCAGAACAAGGTGGCAGTTCCGGATCCGACCTCGATCGAGGTCCCAATCCGGAGGACTGGGAGGAGCTGGATGACGGATTGCCAGAACTGGGATCCCCCAGACCGCTAGCAGAAAGCGAGAGGCTGGCCTTGGAGGTATTTCTGCTGAATGATGCGAAGCCACGGACCACCATCTTTGTTGGCAATCCGCGAAAGCCACCGAGTTAGGAGGGCAATGTTCATGTGTTTGGAGGACATGATCCTGAGTCCGCCTTGGTCGCGAGGCTTGCAGATTTCTGACCACCTAACCATGTGGTACTT
This sequence comes from Aegilops longissima, assembly GCA_021605205.1. Lineage (NCBI taxonomy): Eukaryota > Viridiplantae > Streptophyta > Magnoliopsida > Poales > Poaceae > Aegilops > Aegilops longissima. The sequence continues at coordinate 484,000,428 of CM038677.1, read as the reverse complement.
CTGCTTGTCGCCCTCACCGGCCCAGAAGAAACGGCCCTGAACCATGGCGATCTCGTGATGAAGCGTCCGCTTCCCCACCGTGGGGCGCAGGTCGGCCACCGTGAGCCTAGAATCACTAATGGGTATCCCCAGATAAGTCGTGGGGAAGCTCCCAAGCTGGCAGTTAAGCCGATCCGCAATACTCTGGCTCTCGTCTTGGGAGTATCCCAAGACCATCACCTCACTCTTGTCGAAATTGACCCTGAGGCCAGATATCTGTTGGAAGCATAGCAGAAGGAACTTGAGGTTCGAAATATCGCTCGCCGAGCCTTCCACCATGATGATGGTGTCATCCACATATTGGAGAAGGGAGATCCCGTTCTCCCCAACAAGATGCGGGACTATCCCCTTTATGTGGCCTGCAGCCTTGGCCTTATCCAGGATGGCGGCCAGAGCATCGACCACCATGTTGAACAGGAACTGGGAGAAGGGGTCGCCCTGGCGCACCCCACAGAAAGTGGGGAAGAATGGGCCGATCTCCCCATTAATGTTCACCGCGGTCCGACCCGAGGATACCATCTGCATCACCCTAGTCACCCACCGATCGTCGAAGCCCTTACGGAGAAGACATTCCCGAAGGAAAGACCAGCTAATCGTGTCATAAGCCTTGTGGAAGTCCAGTTTCAGGAAGACTGCCTTGAGGTGTTTGGAGTGGACCTCATGGAGTGCTTCGTGAAACACTAGGACTCCGTCAAGGATATAACGGCCCTGGATGAAGGCCGACTGATCAGGATGAGTGATCCGGTCAGCAATAGGGGCCAACCTAATGGCGTACCGCTTCGCGAGGATGCGGAAGATGACGTTAATCACCGTAATCGGGCGGAATTGGTGGATATCCGAGGCCCTAGTCACTTTGGGGATGAGGGTGATTACACCAAGGTTGAGCCGGGCGAGGTCGATGGACCCGACCAAGAACTCGTCAAATAGGGCCATCACCTCAGGTTTGATCACCTCCCAGAAGGTCTGGAAGAACTTCACTGGGAGCCCATCTGGGCCGGGAGCCTAGGATGGGTTCATGCCCTTAATAGCCGCCCAAACTTCAGCCTCAGAGAACAGAGCCGTGAGGGCCACGTTGTCCGCAGGTGAAACGCAACTGTGGGCAGGCCAAATATCTTGCGCCAGGGCAAGACCTCCCCGAGGGGAGGCAGAGAATAGGTATCTGTAGAAGCCGTCTACATGAGCCAGGATGTCCTCGGGTCTCTGCAGGAGGGACTCTACGTCCCAAAGGAGAGGGATGGAGTTCCAGCATCTGCGGCCGTTCGCAATGGCCTGGAAGTAGGCGGTATTGGCGTCTCCTTTGAGGACCCAATTCTGAGTACACCGCAAACGCTAGTATGCCTCCTCGTCTGTGTAGATGACCGTGAGCTGGTCTTCCAAATCATATCTAAGCATCCATTCATCAGCGGAGAGGCCAGCGGCGTCAGCCCGCAGGTCGAGAGCCTGGATGTCTACAAGGAGAGCTTTTTTACGCTCCCGGATGTCGCGGCGGACGTTTGCACCCCAACCCTTCATGAATTGCCGTGATCGCTTGGCGCAGAAGTGCCAGTTGTCCATGGCTGAAAGGGATCGATGGTGGGCCTCACGCGCCTCGCGCCACCGTGCACCCACCACGGCAGAGAACCCAGGCTGGCGCAACCAGAAGGTTTCGAAACAAAATCGGGGCGGTAGGGGAGGACGCTCATTCTCCAAAGAGAGGAGTAGGGGGACATGATCTGAGCCAATCCGTGTAATCGCCTGGAGCGATGCTAGGAGGCAACGAATGTCCCACTCAGGGGAGGCGAAGACCCTGTCGAGAACGGAGCGAGTCGGCTCCACTTGTCGGTTTGTCCAAGTGAACCTGGCCCCGACTCGATCGAGCTCGCGAAGCCCCATATCCACAATGTAGTCATTGAACATCTGCATCCACGGGAAGTTCACCAAATTATTGCTCTTGTCTTCTTCCGACCGGATGAGGTTGAAATCACCTCCCACCACTACCGGAAGCTGAGCGGTCGCCACCTTCCTACGGAGCTCATCGAGGAAGGCCTTCGAGCTGCGGTGGTCGGCCGGCCCATAAACCGCAATGATTTCCCATTTGAAGTTCAGGGCTCGCTCGAAGATCTCCATGCTTATGAAGAACTCGCCCCGATCCATGCTACCTACCTCAAAGGTGGCATCCTTCACCCCTAGGAGGATGCCACCCGAGTGGCCCGTACTCCCACTAGAAGGGAGCCAGTGCCAAGCAAATAGGTCAGAGCTCAAGTGCTCGAGCTCCGACAGGGAGAATTCCGTACACATGGTTTCTTGAATGGTCACAATATCGATTCTCTCAGTCCACATGTATTCGATTAGTTGGCAGCATCGGCCATCTTGGCCGAAACCGCGGATGTTCCAGTAGAGGGTCCGCATCACGCATCCATCGGGGGCTGCTTGACCCCAAGACACGAGAGGCGCTCTGGGCGCGGAGGGCAGCGGTGCGAGAGCGGGTGCGGCCGCGGATCTCAATTGGGGCGGTCGCCGTGCGAGGCGGAGGGCTCGGGGCCGTCCCCGAAGGGGCGCCCGAAGAAGAAGGTAAGCATGCACGGGCCTCGGCAAGGCGACCATCTAGGATTTCCCGTGCACGGATAGCCTCAATCTGAACTAGCGGGGGGACCTCACCCCAAAACACAATTGCCGAGTCCGCCGCCACCTTCGCGAGGTGGCCAAGCGGAGCCGACTCCAAAGCCGAAAAGGAACATGTAGCGGAAGAGGCAGGGATGTGCGGTGTACCTGGCTCGAGGTTTCGGGCAGCGGCCCGAAGCTCTGCCTGCTCAGGGATAGGCAGAGCAGGGCTACCCACCGGTCTGGCCGCCTCGATCCGAGCACTGCGGCGTGAAGAGGTCACTGGAGACGAGGTCGACCTGGCCCGCCTGGAGTAGGCCGCGGTCCGGGGGGGGTGGAGGGGAAGCGACCACCGGGGTGGTCACCACCACCTGTAGTCCCACGGCGGCGGAGTCCGGAGGCGCCAGAGGCGGACCATGATGAGCCCGGCAGGGAGGCCCATCGGGTGCTCGGCGAGCTGGAGTCAGTCCGGCCACGGGAGGCTGGACATCCGCCCCCTGGGTCGGACTGGAAGTCGCCGTAGGCAGCGCTGGGGAGAGCAGCTCCACCTCTGGGACGGCAGCCCCAGCGGGAGGGCCCGAGGGGGGCGGGTCCAGGGCCGCCACGACCGTCCCCCGGAGCTCCTCCAAAGGCACGACGGACATGGGCACGGCCGAACCGGGCAGGTCTGGGACGGTCCCGACGGAGAGGGTGGCGAAGACATCAAGGAGAGGACCGTCGGGGGAGCGAGGTGATGAAGCTGGGAAGACCTGAAGGCTGGTGTCCGAGGTGTCGAGACCGTCGTCGGGCGATGGAGGAGCGGCCGAGGAGTGGGAGCGTCCGGTCCCAGTGCCACCCTAGCAGCAGGAGCGGGAGGCTGGTCGTGAGGAGGACTGTCCTCGAAGTCATCGTCGTCCTCCTCCGAACCGGAGCGGCGTTCGTGGCGGGCGTCCCTAGGTATGTTTGCTGAAGCGCTTCACTACTAATCCCCAACTGAGATTTGACCCGCGTCTTCACAACTTCAGCACAATGATTTCCAAAGAAAAGGGGGGATTTCTCTTTATTGATAAGCTGGCCCGAACCATTACAGTACCTGTCCAAGGTAGCCTCCAAAGCAGCCACACTCCATGGATCACTTCTCGCAAAGAAGATGCTGTCATCGGCGAAGAGAATATGTGAGATAGGTGGGCCATGACGACAGTTACGAATACCATGGAGCTCGCCACATCTCTCTTTCTGCAGTAACAAGCTTGACAAACCTTCAGTGCAAAGCAGGAACAAGTAGGGGCTGATAGGGTCACCTTGGCGGATACCCACGGGATGGAACAACAACTTCAGTAAGCTCACCATTAACCTTGACAGCATAACGAACATTAGTGACGCACCGCATCACAGAATCAATCCAGGGAGGAGCAAAGCCAAGCCTAGTTAGGCAACCATGAAGATAGCACCATTCGACACGATCATAAGCCTTCATCATATCAATCTTCATAGCAAAAAATGGTTGCTTCACCCATTGTCTTCGTATTGTATGCATGCATTCATAGGCAATCAGAGTATTATCCGTGATGAGCCTGCCCGGTACGAACGCACTCTGATAATTAGAAATCACCACCGGCAATAATGATTTAAGGCAATTAGCTAGGACCTTAGAAGCAATCTTGTAGAGGACGTTGCAGAGGCTAATAGGGCAGAAGTTCTTCAACTGTTTTGGCCTCGCAACTTTGGGGATAAGCACGATCACTGAATCACAAATTCCCTTCGGAATTGGCCGTCCTTCCAAGAAGCTTCTCACAACTTGACAAATATCCTCCTCCAGAAATGCCCAATGTGTTTGATAGAACAAAGCAGGGAAACCATCTGGACCAGGCGCCTTTGTAGGACCCATCTGAAATAAGGCTGTTTTGATCTCCTCATTGGTATACGGTCTGCACAGATCCTCATTCATTTCTGGAGATACTTTCCACGGGATGGATTCCAGAACATCATCCATCGCAGCACAAGGTTCAGACGTGAATAGCTTATCATAGAAACTCTGAACCATACTTTTGATCTCACCCTGCGAGTCACACAGAGCCATCATCGCGCACCAAAGCAAAAAATTTATTAGCTCGACGCCTCGCAGCAACCCGTGCATGAAAAAACTCGGTGTTTCGTCCCCATCACAATGCCAGTCCACCTGAGAATGCTGGCGCTCCATGATCTCTTCCCGATCAAGCAGCTCACAAAGGCGGCCTTCGATGGTCCGCTCTTCGATCAACAAGGCCTCCGATGCAAGGGAGGACCAGATTGTCTCGAGTCTTCGCTCCAGTTTCTGGATTTGCTTGCGGACGCAGCCAAAGGAGTCCCTGCTCCACGTCCGAAGACAACCCTCCAACCAGTTCAGATTTGACCAAGTAGATTGTAAAGACAAAGAACCATCTCTACCATCTTCCCAGGCTTGCTCCACGGTCTTCTTAATCCCTACTAGCGGAGTAGAGGAGGCACAGGTTGCTGTGGAGCTATCCTACTAGTAGGATCTACCTTAGGTTAGTTGGAGATGCACCATTACCTTAATGCTTTGTTTGCATGTCTGTATTGGAGGGCTCCGTAATGAATTGGTTGGAATACCAAATCATAAAGAAAACTGTAATGGACGTAATACGAATTCGATTATTTGGGTGTTAACTGAAATGGCTCATGGAATTCTCGGTGAGGTTTCGATACGAAATCATGTTTGGATGGCAAACAATGGAATTGCATAGTAATAAGTATAAAGATAATGATTTGTTCTATATGCACCAAAATATTTTTTGTACAATGTGTGACTAAAATTTAATGGTTATATAGCAATAAAATTATTCTAGAAATGCTTGGGATTACTCTCCACTTAGTTGCCACTTTTCTATCTATTTTTTTCCTTCTTCATTTCAACTTCCCATCTTCTCTTTATTTTGTTATCTTTCCATGTGTTTGTAGACAAGAAAACATAGGAATGCAAAAAATATAAAAATTCTAGTTATGTCTTGTAGATTCCTGTAGGAATCCAAAACATGGGAATTTTACAACATAGTTTTTTTTGCGGGTGGAAGAAAACATAGTTGTTCGGATGCTCCACATTTTTTTTCTACAAAATGTTTCTTTAGGAGAGATAAAAAAGATGTTGTATTGGACTTCTCCAAGGAAGCGAAAACAAGAGGTTTGAGCAAATTTTTAGAATCTTCCAAAAAGTGAAGGAAAGGAAGATTTGATATAGGAATTTTCAGAACTAACCCAACAATCAAAATGACTCATAGGAATTTTTTTCTATAGGATTTTGTTTATATGAAATTCCTGTAAAATTCCTTTGTTCCAAACGGGGATTAATAGCTTGTGTTAAAAGCTTGTCCGACGGAGAGGGGAAGAATACATATTCCCTCAGAAATACATTTGTGCTTATGGTGGTAGGCATACATGATTGCGGAGATATTTGTGGTTGTATTTGACAAAGTGTATGATACCTATCTCAGTTTGCTAAATTTCCAAAAATATAATTTCAACATATGGACCCGAGATCACAAGCTCAATTTTGGTAGTATTTTTAATTCCTCCGGCCTCTTTTCTCTACCACTAATCGGAGCACCAACTTATTAAGTCAAAAGAATCGATGGCAGTCAAGATCACCGGTTAATCCAAGATAGGATTTGAATTATTTTTATCATTTATTCAAATTCAATTCTTTGGTAGTTACAAGATTTCACAATTTTGAGTGATTTTCTAGAGTTCAAATATTTATGGCCATTCACAAAATCTCCTAATTGGGGAACTAATTGATTTGCTTCAGATATTTCATAATTTCACAAAAAAAGCCTTTAGAGTTCAATAATTTTCTAGATATTTATTTTACGTACTTAAGTTTTTATGGTATTTGTGAAAGAATTAGTATTTAAATTAAAATTTTAAATGTGTATCGTGCATAGTTTGGTATTAGCTTCGTTATCTGAGATTAATCTTAGTTATCCATCAGTATTACATCTCACTCAAATAGTAGCTAAAAGTTTGTTCGCTAAGACACATAATACTAACCTTAATACATAAAGCAATGCATGGATTCGTCAAAATGATTTCAAGAAAACCATTCATGAACATGTCCATATCAATCACCAAGTCATCATTTTTGACAAAATTATTTCACACGCAACCGACCATATTGATCTGTAGAGAGCACGAGTTGAGCATGCATGGGCCATGGGGGCCAAAAGGAACTTAGGATCTAATACCATGTTAGAAAAAATAGAAATTTGTATTTCCAAGAAACCTTGGACCCAATACGTACATGTTTGCTAAATTTGCGAAAAAATTTCCTATACAACAGGGATATTACACAGCTAGCATATGCAACTCTAACAAATTTATAGTACTTCTTCAAAGGAAAAGATGCAATAAATATCTAAGCGAATGGGGTCGGTCTAGACTACCCAAAATCCTCCTTTTAATACTCTCTATTGTTTCTTTTCCGAAAATGACACGCACGCGCATGCAGTGCTTCCCATTTGAACTTTTTTTGAAACGGAAGCAAAAGATTTGCCTCATCCATTAATTAAGCAGAAGAGAGTTCCCAGTTACTTATCGAAAAACCGGGCTAAAACCGTCACAAAACCGCCGAGTGGCACACATATGATACTCCACACACACCTCAACAAAGAGGGCTTCGTCAACATACACTCTGGCGTCATTGTCATCACTTCTCCCCAACAGGCGTCACTGTCATCCCTAATCTCCAAGCAAGCGACTCCTACTTTGTTGAAGATGAACGGCGACCCAACCCTCACTATAGAGCCCATGCGAACACAAGAAGACCCATGCCTAACTCAGCCACCCACTTCAAAGGAAGCACAACTCTGGCTCTGATGGAGAGCTCCGAAGGCGAACTATGCAAGGTTGGCGTCACGAAGGACCACCAAACAGACCACCTGCTGTCTGCCATCGTCGCCACAGGGCCCCACCACCGCAGCTCCGACTTCACCGCAAAAAAACAACCCGAGGCAATCCCACGGACACGCCGGAGAAGAGTCGACTATCTCAACCATTGACACGTCTCCAACTCTGCCTGCCTCCGCCATCGTTGCCACAGAAGTATCGACGCCAACACCGATGCCTTTCAGCAGCACAACCACCACCAATGAACCAGCCAACAGACCAAGAGGTCATCGCCATCGCCACCGCAGCTAACCGCACCTCACGGAGACTACCAACAGCCAATCACCGGCGCCAGCAGCCATATCCATCGATGACTGATATGTGGTTTTTTGAATCTCTACCCCTATTGGTGGGTGAGGCATCAATTTTCTTTTGGCGACAAATAGATGAAAAGAACAAGGGTAACTTCGAGGCTTGGTGGACTTTTATTTTACATCTATATAATTGAACATCCAAACTTGAGGGAAATCTTTCTCTACGGTTGACGGTTTACCAAGACCAATAGCTTGGACAAGCCGACTTAGGGCATCTCCAATGGCGACCCGCAAATTACCTCCCGCATCCGTCCGCTGACAGGGGAGGGGGGCAGTCCACGGACACAGATGCGAGAGTAGATGCATACATCCAGGCTTCCTCATTTTATCCAAGTTCGCACGATCAAATAGCCGCATGAAAAGGGTACATACGTTCAAATAACTGCATGCATCACTAGTTCAAATTTTAAAAAGTTCAAATATTACATTCCAACATTGTTGTCCCCTTTCACCGCCCACTGATGCTCAATCAAATCTTCCTTGAACTGCTCGTGAGTTGGTCGATGCCGAATTTGTTGATTCATTTGAATAAACTCCTCAAATGGGGCCGGATTCTGGTCCGGAAGTTGGATAGGATCACCCATGTTCTCAAATTCCAGAGCTGCGGCAACATCGTCACCTCATCCTCAATGATCACATTGTGCATGATTACACAACATGTCATCACCTCCCACAAGGTTTCCGGATCCCATTTTCCATGAACAACTGCAAAACGGGTCTGCAGAACTCCAAATGCCCTCTCGACCTTTATAGCTGCTTCTTGTCTTTGGGCAAAGTGAGCCTTTTTTTGGCCAATTAGGTTTGAGATGGTGCTGACAAAGGTAGCCCATGGACGATAGATACTGTCAACCAGATAGTAGCCCATGTTGTACTCATGTCCATTGACAATATAGTGGCAAGGAGGAGCTTTTCCTTTAGTTAGCCTCGCAAACAACGACGATTGTTGTCGCACATTGATGTCATTGTGAGACCCGACATGCCAAAGAAAGCGTGCCAAATCCAAAGATCCTATGATGCAACAGCTTCAAGAATGATGGTGGGCTTCTTAACATGACCTTGATATTGCCCTTGTAAAGCCTTCAGGCAGTTCTTCCATTTCCAATACATGCAGTCAAGAGATCCAAGCAAACCTGGCCACCCTCTTGCTTCCAAGATTGCCAAGAGCCTCTTGGTGTCTGCCATAGTTGGTTCTCTCAGGTACAGAGGTCCGAACACCTCGACCACAGCAGTTGCAAACCTGAACTTCCTTGGTCATGCTGATTTTTATAGAAGGTTCATTAAATACTTCTCTAAAATTTCTAGGCTAGAATCTTTTGCAAAATGATGTTCCATTTGTTTTTGATGATGATTGTGTAGAAGCCTTTGAAATACTTAAGAAAGCTTAGCATCTTCACCCATTGTTCAACCACCTGATTGGAACTTACCCTTTGAAATTATGTGTGATGCTAGTGACTATGTTGTTGGTGCTATTCTAGGGCAAAGAGTTGATAAGAAATTGAATGTTATCCATTATGCTAGTAAAACTATAGACGGTGCTCAAAGAAATTATTCTACTAAGAAAGAATTTTTTGCAGTTGTATTTGCATGTGATAAATTCAGATCTTATATTGTTGATTCTAAAGTAAATGTTCACACCGATCATGCTGCTATTAAATACCTTATGAAAAAGAAACATGCTAAACCTACACTTATTAGGTGGGTTCTTTTCCCACAAGAATTTGATTTGCACATTACTGATAGAAAGGCAGCTGAGAATCCAGTAGCTGATAATCTGTCTAGAATGGAAAATGTTCTTGATGACCCACTGCCTATTGATGATAGTTTTCTTGATGAACAATTAGCTGTTATAAATGCTTCTCATAATACTCCTTGGTAAGCTGTGGCGCCCCCGACTCGAGCATGCACTAATCATACATGCAAATGCGCATGATCAAGATCAGAGACTCACGGGAGGATATCACAACACAACTCTAGACACAAATTCAAACATAAAGATTTACATTACATGCTGATACGTCTCCAATGTATCTATAATTTTTTATTGTTCCATGTTATATTATCATTCTTGGATGTTTTAAAATCATTTTATAGCAACTTTATATCATTTTTTGGGACTAACCTATTGACATAGTGCCTAGTGCCAGTTGCTGTTTTTGGCTTGTTTTTTTACTTTGTAGAATATCAGTACCAAATGGAGTTCAAACACAGCGAAACTTTTTGGAGATTTTTTCTGGATCAGAAGACAACTAGTGGGACAAAGAAGTACCAGAGGGGAGGCCCGTGGGGACCACAACCAACGAGGGCGCGCCCAGGAGCCCAGGTGCACCCAGGGGGTTGTGACCCCCAAGGAGCCCCCTACACTGCCTCTTCACCCTATAAACTCCCAAATATTCCAAAAACCCTAGGGGAGTCGATGAAACACAATTCCAACCGCCGCAAGTTCTAGAACCACGAGATCCAATCTAACACCACCACAGCGGGGTTCATCATCCTCATTGGTGCCTCTCCGGTGATGCATGAGTAGTCCACCTTAGACCTACGGGTCCGTAGGCAGTAGCTAGATGGCTTCCTCTCTCTCTTGATTCTCAATACAATGGTCTCTCAGAGATCTATTTGATGTAACTCTTTTTGCAGTGTTTTTGTTGGGATCTGATGAACTTTGAGTTTATGATCAGATCTATATCCATGAATATTATTTGAGTCTTCTTTGATCTATTATATGCATGAATATTTATAGCCTCGTATTTCTTGTTCGAATCTTTGGTTTAGTTAGGCCAACTTGATCGATTTTTCTTGCCATGGGAAGGGGTGCTTTGTGATGGGTTCGATCTTGCGGTGTTCTTTCCTAGTGACAGAAGGGGCAACAAGACACACGTGTATTGTTGCTATTAAGGATAACAAGATGGGGGCTATTCCTACATGAATAGATCTCATCTACATCATGTCACTGTTCTGATTGCATTACTCCATTTCTCCATGAACTTAATACACTAGATGCATGCTGGATAGCGATCGATGTGTGGAGTAACAGTAGTAGATGCAGGCAGGAGTCGGTCTACTAATCTTGGACGTGATGCCTATATATTGATCATTGCCTTGGATACCGTCATAATTATTCAATCTTCTATCAATTGCCCAAAATTAATTTGTTTACCCACCGTGTGCTATTTCTTGAGAGAAGCCACTAGCGAAACCTATGGCCCCCGGGTCTATTCTTTATCATATTTTCTTTGAGATCTATTTTTACTCGCTTTTATTTTAAGATCTATTATTCCAAAAACCTAAAAATACCTTGCTGCACTTTTTTATTGCTTATTTTATTTCGCGTTGTATCGAGATCTATTTATCCAATCTATCACAAATATTCTCTCGTCAACTTGCCAATTTCTGGCACGGTTACCTATGAGGGATTGACAACCCCTCTTACGCGTTGGGTTGCAAGTATTTGTTCTTTGTGTGCAGGTACCGTTTACATAGTGTTGCTTGGTTTTCCTACTGGATTGATACCTTGGTTTCATAAATGAGGGAAATACCTACCATAGCTGTACTGCACCATCCCTTCCTCTTTGGGGAAATACCGACGCAGTTTCAAGCGACATCAAAAGGAATTTATGGCACTGTTGCCGGGGAGACATCATCAACATCTATCAGGTTCCTAATCACAAATCTCATCTCCTTGAAATTTACATTATTTGCAATTTGCCTCTCGTTTCCATCTCCCCCACTTCACAAAAAATTGTCGTTTCGTCCGCCCTCTTTTTTGTTCGCCGTTTTCTCATCAGATCTCTTATTCGTTTGAACTTGTCACTATGAGTGATTTTGATATGGCAGAAACAGATGATGGCCTAACTCCTAAAATTGGACGATCTGGCTATCTAGATGCTAAAACTTTTGTTTTGGGGCAAGGGAATGTTATGGAAAAGAAGATATCCAAGAATTTTTCAATTTTGTTGGAAATTTGACTCTTGATGATGTTCCTGTACTTCAAAGAACTAAATCTTATGCGGAAACTATTTCAGCACTAGTTCTGAAACTTGAAAATAGATTTATCTATACGCATCCTACTTTGCAACAACTGTTTTATGAGCTACCCATTATAAAGGATCCTAAAGCTAAAAAGTTAGCTGCCCTTATTCTTATGAATGAATTTGACTACATAATACAAGAAGCTAGGGAATTTTTTATGGTATGAGCCGTAAAAACCGGTGATAAATGAGATCCTTTATAATAGTGATTATTTCTTGAGACATTGCTTGGAAATAATCAAAATTTTGATGATAGCCTTAAAAAGGAAATCCCCATTTTAGATATAATCCAACAAGTTTTCAATGATGTTAATCAACACTATTCTTGGATTGTGGCTGGAAACCAAAGGGGATACATAGTTGGGAAACTTGATAATGCTAAAATTTCTATGGATAATGTGTTTCAAGTTACTTATGCAAAACCTCCTAACAAGAACACATCTATGAAAAATAAGAAGAAAGACGACAATACTTGAATCTATGCATTATGCCTAGCTAGGGGCATAAAACGATAGCACTTGTTGGGAGGCAACCCAATGAACAAATTTCATTTTTTTATTTTTTCTTTCTGTTCTTGAGTGTTTACACAATTATGCTACTTTTATGATTGTGTTTTTTATGTTTTAATTAGTGTTTTGTGCCAAGTAAAGCCTTTGGGATCATGTTGGGTGATAGTTGATTTGATCTTGTCGAAAAATAGAAACTTTTGCGTCTAGTAGTAGAATTATTTAAAATCACAGAAGCACGATAAAATTCTGAATTTTTTACACAAGATTGATATGCAAATTGCCTACGTTGTCCTAATTTTTCAGAATATTTGGATTTACAGAATTATACGAAGTTTCCAGATTACTACAAACTGTTCTGTTTTCGACAGATTCTGTTGTCTTTGTGTTATGTGCTTATTTTGATGAATCTATGGATTGTATCATGGGGTATAAGCCATGGTAAAGTTATAAAAAAGTAGGTATAATGAAAAAATAAAATATGAATGGGTTTGCAACAGTACTTAGAGTGGTGATTTGCTTTGTTATACTAATGGATCTCACGAAGGTTTTGTTAAGTTATGTGTGATTGAAGTTTTCAAGTTTTGGGTGAGATCACGATGGATGAAGGAATAAGGAGTGAAAAGAGCCTAAGCTTGGGGATGCCCATGGCACCCCAGTTATTATGCAAGGAGAACCAAGCAACTAAGCTTGGGGATGCCGCGGAAGGCATCCCCTCTTTCTTCTAACGACCATCGGTATTTTACTTGGAGCTATATTTTTATTCGTCACATATCATGATTTTTGCTTGGAGTGACTTGTATTATATGAGTATTTGCTTGTTTTGCTTTTTACTTTATGTCATCTATCCTTGCTGGACACACTTATTTGAGAGAGCCAAAATTATGCTATGATTTGATAGAATTGCTCTTTGTTCTTCACTTAAATTTTTTGAGCTATGGAATTGCTCTATGTCATCTATCTAGTGCTTCACTTATATATTTTTGAGCACGGCGTGCTTTAATATTTTTGAAGAAATGCTCTCAATCTTCACTTAGATTTTTTGGGAGTTAGTAAAATTTTGAAGAAATTCTCTCATGCTTCACTTATATTATTTTGAGAGAGAAAAAATTTATGCTCATGTTCTTCACTTAAATTTGTTTGAGCTTATCAAAACCAACATATGAAAGTAGTCCCAAAGTGATAGATATTCAAGAGGGATATAATAAAAACTTTCATGAAGATCATTGGACAAATTAAACTTGATTATTTGTAATAGTTTTGAGATATGATGATAGAGTCATGTTGGTGAGTAATTATGCTTTAGTAAGAATATTGGTGTTAAGGTTTGTGATTCCCTATGCAAGCATGAAAGTCAATAGTTATGCAATGAAATCCTACTTATGGTGCATTAGTCGGTGTTAGTTATGCTTAATGCTCGCTTATGTGATTTTTCGTTTCTTGGTTGGTAGCTTCTCAATCTTTTTGCTAGCCTCCACTTGTACTAAGTAGAAATACTACTTGTGCATCCAAAATCTTTAAACCCAGTTTTGCCATATGAGTCCACCATACCTACCTATATGCGGTATTTCCGTGCCGTTCTAAGTAAATTTGTATGTGCCATCTCTAATTTCAAAATGAATTTCCTTTTTGTGTGCTCGTACCGCTCATGAAGCGGCATGGGTGGCCAACATTTTCCATGCTAGATGTGTTATTCTCAAGATGAATGTTTATTCACTTGTCATTGCACGAGAGTACGGCGATAATAGGGATGCCCAGTCCTGAAAAGAAATTTACTTTATGTTGTCAAATAATAAATTCATTGGAAAGTGTTGGTAAGGAAGGCACCCGTGGATACGGCTAGCCATGGATTGTGAAAGAATGGTGGAAAAAGGAATAAAATTTATTTTATGTTTGGGAACCGCCTATGATATATCTAGCATGGAAAGTGTTGGGAATTACTCGGTCGTTTTCGTTGACGGGAAAAGTATGTCTCTCAAATTTTTTATCTCTTAATTTAAGCTTTGAGCTCTGACACCTCTACAAATCCATACTTCCCTTTGCGAAGGGTCTATCTATTCACTTTATGCAATTTTTATTTTTATTTGAGTCTCCATATTCTCTTATAAAGGACCAACTAGGGAGCTCTATGATCATACTCGAGCATTGGATGTAGCTAATATGCGAGTGTGTTTCATGAATGAATCAATGATCAAGCACGATGGGCTAGGGATAACTTTATTTAGTGTTGATATTTTGAAAGACATGGTTGCTTGTTGATATTCTTGAGTATTGAAATCTTCATGTCAAAACTAGACTATTGCTTTGAACCATATAAAAGCCCAAATGTCCATGCTACAAAAGAAAAGAATATGTGATGAACATGTTAGGCAACATTCCACATCAAAAATTCTGTTTTTATCATTTACCTACTCGAGGACGAGCATGAATTAAGCTTGGGGATGCTGATACATCTCCAACATATCTATAATCCTTGATTGTTCCATGCTGCTATATTATCATTCTTGGATGTTTTACAATCATTTTATAGCAACTCTATATCATTTTTTGGACTAACATATTGACATAGTGCCCAGTGCCAGTTGCTGTTTTTTTGCTTGTTTTTTACTTTACAGAATATCAGTATCAAACAGAGTCCAAATGCAG
Source organism: Aegilops longissima (assembly GCA_021605205.1). Classification (NCBI taxonomy): domain Eukaryota; kingdom Viridiplantae; phylum Streptophyta; class Magnoliopsida; order Poales; family Poaceae; genus Aegilops; species Aegilops longissima. Next base: position 483,985,401 of record CM038677.1, on the reverse strand, counting down.
CGAAACTTTTTGGAGATTTTTTTCTGGACCAGAAGACACCTAGTGGGCCAAAGAAGTACCAGAGGGGAGGCCCGTGGGGAGCACAACCCACCAGGGTGCGCCCAGGGGGGTTGTTCCCCCATGGAGCCCCCTGCACCACCTCTTTGCCCTATAAATTCCAAATATTCCAGAAACCCTAGGGGAGTCGACGAAACACAATTCCAACCGCCGCAAGCTCCAGAACCACGAGATCCAATCTAACCCCATCACAGAGGGGTTCATCATCCTCATTGGTGCCTCTCCGATGATGAGTGAGTAGTCCACCATAGACCTACGGGTTCGTAGGCAGTAGCTAGATGGCTTCCTCTCTCTCTTTTGATTCTCTATACAACGGTCTCTCAGAGATCTATTTGATGTAACTCCTTTTGCAGTGTGTTTGTTGGGATCCGATGAACTTTAAGTTTATGATCAGATCTATATCCATGAATATTATTTGAGTCTTCTTTGATCTAATATATGCATGATTATTTATAGCCTCGTATGTCTTCTTTGAATCTTTGGTTTAGTTAGGCCAACTAGATCGATTTTTCATGCCATGGGAAGAGGTGCTTTGTGATGGGTTCGATCTTGCGGTATTCTTTCCTAGTGACAGAAGGGACAGCAAGACACGCATGTATCATTGCTATTAAGATAACAAGATGGGGGCTGTTCCTACATGAATAGATCTCGTCTACATCATGTCACTGTTCTTATTGCATTACTATGTTTCTCCATGAACTTAATACACTAGATGCATGCTGGATAGCGGTCGATGTGTGGATTAATAGTAGTAGATGCAGGCAGGAGTCGGTCTACTAATCTTGGACGTGATGCCTATATATTGATCATTGCCTTGGACATCGTCATAATTATTCGATCTTCTATCAATTGCCCAACAATAATTTGTTTACCCACCATGTGCTATTTCTCGAGAGAAGCAACTAGTGAAATCTACGCCCCCCGGGTCTATTCTTTATCATATTTGCTTTGAGATCTATTTTTATTCGCTTTTATTTTCGGATCTGTTATTCCAAAAACCCCAAAATACCTTGCTGCACTTTTTTATTTCTTATTTTATTTCGCTTTTTATCAAGAGCTATTTATCTGATCTATCACAAATATTCTCTCGTCAACTTGCCAATTTCTGGCGCCGTTACCTAGGAGGGATTGACAACCCATGTTACGCATTGGGTTGCAAGTATTTGTTCTTTGTGTGCAGGTACCATTTAGATAATGTTGCTTGGTTCTCCTACTGGATTGATATCTTGGTTTCATAACTGAGGGAAATACCTACCATAGTTGTACTGCATCATCCCTTCCTCTTTGGGGAAATACCGACGCGGTTTCAAGCGACATCACAAGCCAGGGCCACGAGGTCTCAAATACATAAGTCAGCAGAAGCAACTACATCTGAGTACAGACATAAGATAAACAAGTCTGCCTTAAGAAGGTTAGCATAACAACGATAACTGGATCGAAAAGGTGCAGGCCTCCTGCTTAGGAGCCACCTATCTACTCCTGGTCGTTGGCGGTCTCCACGTATTATTAGGCTCAGTCAGGGTAGTACTAGTTGTTGACGAGATCAAATTGCTCCTGGGCTCTGTCATCTAATCGCAGCAATCGGGTAGAGGGGAAAAGAGGTAGCAAAGCAACCATGAGTACTCATCCAAAGTACTCGCAAGACTTACATCAGATCTATACTAAGTATGTATCGGTGCAACAGACCACGGGTATGTTCCCAAACTATGCATAGGCACAAGATCAAGATTGGAACACCAGCTTAAGTCAGAGGTTGAAGAGCCAAGAGTCTCGAAGAACCAACATGCAGCTCAGAGAGATCGAGATCGAGCCAAAGGAACAAGATATCGGCAACAGAAGGGCTTCCCTCGCCGGACAGGCGAGCCCGGCAAGGGGCCAGGCCACCACCAGAAGCAAGCAACCAAGACTCCCGCAGCGCCGCCGGGCTTATGGGCCGAACCACCTCGCTAATCGCAAGTACGACCCACGTCGTCAATTAGTGCGGTGTCAAGCCGCAAAGTGATTAAGTGGCAGCATTTGCCACATGACAGCCATCTCCTACAGAAGAAACCCACAGGTGACACCCGTTCAGCGACGTGTCAAGAGAACGGGTGCGGAGCTGGCGAGATAAGCCCAGCAGGCCTTGCCGGGCAGCTAGTGACGTGACACTAAGCGGTGCATTTAATGCACTCTGCCAGCCCGCAGAGTTAGGTATGATAGCACTGTTTGCTACCATATCAGTGGGTAATGACTGTTTTTCCACTGAGGTGACCCCTTAATCTATAAAAGGAGGCCCATGGCAATCGTAGGAGGGGGTTAGAGGGTTGGAAACTTGACAACACGCTTGTGGTCATCGTAGCCCTGAGGCAGGCCTTGCCGGGCAAGTGTACCACGCACCACCATGTTCATTTCCACCATCAATCTACCAAAGCAGGAGTAGGGTTTTACGCCTCGCGGCGGCCCGAACCTAGGTAAATTGCTTGTGTGATCTCTGCCGTGCTGCCGCGCGCTGGTCTGCTCTTTGTGCAACGCGACGTCCCCCACCGAACCAGCAAGGGGCCGCCCGGTCCCATAGGTGGCCGCGGATATCCCGCCATCTTTGGCGTGCCAGGTAGGAGGCTCGCTTGTGCGAACCTGAAAGCGTGCGCAGCGCGTCATCTTCATCGCCACCTTCGTCTTCGACGACGCCATCGATCATGGCGCCCAAGAAGAACTCCGGCCCTTCGGTCCAGCCATCTACCTCGAAGGCTCCGCCGCCCGCGACCTGAGATGCCGCGGGGATGCCGGGACAAGTGAGGATGTGAGCGCTGCTAGGGGCGTGGTAGGAGCAGGTGGCGCCATCGCCCCTCCCCCCGTGGCCGACACGGGGGCTGAAGGCGTCGTAGGAGAACAGCTTCAGCAGCGTCTCGACGGTCAAGCTCCGCAAGGTATGGACGGGAGGGTGACCCCGCTTACATCCCCTCCTCCCACCGACGGGCGCAGCCACAACAATGACGCTTGGTCCAGGATGATCCACTGTCCTCCGGCCGTCCATGCCACGGCGGCGGTCACGGCACGTGTGTCTCCTCCCGGGCGAGCCGACCCAACCACTACACCCAACGAAGCCGCGGACCCTCGAGCACCATCACTACGCGACCCCGCTGCCCAGGTGGCCGCCCCATCGCTGCGCAGGCACGCCACCGCCGCCGCCGCCACGGGCACCATCAGGAGCCAGGCGACGGTGCGGTCAAGGTCATCGACTTCCATGCCAAGCACAGCCACGGAAGCTATGGCGCGGGCCTAGCTGCTACTAAGGTTCCCGCCAGAAGCCAAGCAAATGGATGAATGTCATGCCACCATCCAGAGTCTGCTCGGTTTCGCTGAGGCTGGGGGCTCGCGGCGCACTGGCCCGCCACGACCTCACCAAGTGACGACGACTGCTCGTACTGCTGGCCGAACGGAGGGGGCTGTCCCCACCGTGCAGTCCCCACACGGCAGCAGACGCGGGCACAGCAAGATCAAGATCCCGACGATGTCTCGATGGCCTCTTCTAACCGTCGAGCACGTCCGGGCCAACGACGAACCCCGGAGGATAGGAGGCGGGGAGACGCGCGCATCATCATGGGACGGCCTCTCGACGACCCCCGCCAGACCGACGGGTGCGGCGACCTCAATGTCAACGAGCTTGCGTTCGGTGTTGGCGGGTGCCTAACTTTCGAGGTCAGCTGCCCTGCCTTTACACGCGAGCTGCGGCAAGTCCGTTGGCTGTCCGTCCGCACGTTCAAGCCGGAGATACCCAAGAAGTACGACGGGAGACTGAACCCGATAGAGTTCCTGAGCATCTACACTATCGCTGTTCAGGCTGCCGGGGGAAGAGACGAGAAGGTGTTCGCCAACTACTTCCTGTTGGCTCTCAAGTCCAACATGAGATCTTAGCTCATGCACCTGCCGGAGAACTCCATTTCGTCATGGGCAAACCTGTGCCACGAGTTCATCGGTGCCTTCACCGGTGGCCACCAGGAGCCTGGCAGGCCCAGCGACCTACAACTTCTCTAGCAGAAAGAAGGAGAAACTCTCCGTAAGTATTTACAAAGATTTAGTAAAGTTCATAGGAATATTCCGAATATCCATCTTGCAGCTGTTATAGCAGCCTTCCAGTCCAATGTGCGCAACCGTCGCATTCGTTCTAAGATGAATGTGCGGTTGCCCAAGACTGTGAAGGAGCTATACGCACTAGTGGATAAGTGTGCTCGGATAGAGGAAGGAAGGAAGTTGCCCGGGGAGGAGGATTGCATCAATGTTGATTCAGAGGAAGAAGATGAATCAACCAGTCAAAGAAAGGGCAAGAAGCACAACAAGTAGCCAAGAGATAAGACAATGATGACTGTGGAAGGTTCTAGCACGCCTAGTACCGGCAAGAAGGCCAAGGCTGAGGCCCCGACAAGGATGTTGCCGCGTGCACTGCCTGCCGGGAAGCCGCTACCACGTAAAAAGACGGAAAGGTGATGGGCCGTACTGCAACATCCGCCAGACCAAGGGCCACGGCCTCCATGAATGTTATCTAGTTGAGCAGCTTGTCAAGAGACAAAGAGCAGAGTATGATAAGCATGATAAGGAGAAAGTTCAGAATGCTGCTAGCAAAAGGGCCGAGGCTGTGAAGCAAACTGCCCCGACAAACCCTTTCGAACCAAGGAAAACCCGCCAGGGGCCAAGGAAGGAAACCTGTGATGATTTGAGTGATGGAGGGAATGAAGAGGAAACCAGTGAGTAGGAATTTCAGAGGGCCACTGACGCCCTATGCATTGATGGGGGTGCGTCCTTGCACTCCTCCCATTGCCAGCTCAAGCGATGGGCACGAGAGGTTAATGCTGTGGAGCCAGCACCAGAGGCCCGGAAGCCGCTCAAATGGTCCCGCACGCCCAGCATCTTTGATGAGGAGGACAACCCTTGCCGCACCACCGCGGTAGGGTGTTTGCCGTTGTTGGCCTCCCCAATAATTCGCAACCTCAAGGTCACAAAGATGTTAGTGGATGGCGGGGCCGGGTTGAATCTGATTTCCCCAGCAGTTATTAACAAGCTTCAGATAGGAAAGGAAGAGCTGGAGGTTACCGGCACGTTTCAAGGAGTCAATCCCGGCAGGAGCCGTCCCAAGGGAAAGATTACGTTGCCGGTAACGTTTGGGGGAGAGCTGAACTATATGACTGAGAAAATTGTGTTTGATGTGGTTGAGCTCCCCCTGCCGTATAATGGGATTCTGGGACGACCGGCCTTGGCCAAGTTCATGGCAGCATCCCACTATGCTCACAACACTTTGAAGATGCCTGGGCCGGTGGGAGTCATCACCATCCCCTCATATGCGAAGGATGCGATTATCTGTGTGGATAGGATCTATCGGGATGCCGTCGCAGCAGAGGCTGCGGCAACAACGGTCCCCGCCAAGGAAAGCAAAGGAAAGAAGAGGGATTGTAGGACCTCCGGCAAGGAGTCCGGGAAGCGTGCCCCCTCCGAGTGCATGGCACCCATTGACGACGTGCTGGAGTATTCCAACAGCAAGAGATCCAAGGCTGCAACACCCCAAGTGAAGAAGGTCCCGGCAGGGCTGGCTGGTGCTGATGGTACTTTCACCATCAGCGCCACCCTTGACAACAAATAGGAAAGCACGCTCGTTGCCTTCCTGCGGGCGAATATCGATGTGTTTGCCTGGCAACCATCTGATATCCCCGGTGTTCCCAGGGAGGTAATCGAGCACCACCTTGCTGTCTGCCCACATGCCCGACCCATCAAGCAGAAAATTAGGAAGCAAGCCTTGGAGGGGCAATAGTTCATTGCCGAGGAAATCAAGAAGTTAGAGGCAGCTGGATTGGTCAGAGGAGTACTACACCCTACATAGTTGGCAAACCCAGTGGTAGTTCGGAAGGCGAATGGGAAATGGAGGCTTTGCATTGATTTCACAGATATCAATAAGGCTTGCCCGAAGGACCCATTCCCCTTGCTGCGCATCGATCAGATTGTGGATTCTACTTTAGCGTGCAATCTGCTCTCCTTTTTGGATGCTTACTCCGGATATCACCAGATCTTCATGTCCAAAGAAGATGAGGAGAAAACATCATTCATCACTCCATGTGGTTCATAATGTTTTGTCCGCATGCCTTTTAGATTGAAGAGTGCCGGGTCTACTTTTGCAAGAGCAGTCCAGATTGATTTTGAGCCACGACTACACAGAAACATAGAAGCCTATATGGATGACATTGTGGTCAAGACCAAGGATAAGACCACCCTTATCCAGGATTTGGAAGAGACATTTGCTAATTTGCGCAAGATCAACCTGAGGCTTAACCCGAAGAAGTGCGTATTCGGTGTTCGCTCCAGCAAGCTACTTGGACTCTTCGTGTCCCACCGGGGGATTGAAGCCAACCCCGACAAGATCAAGGCCATTGAGCAGATCCAAGCGCCAAGGACAGTTAAGGATGTGAGGCGCTTGACGGGATGCGTTGCCGCGCTAAGCAGATTCATTTCCAAGTCTGCCGAGCGTGCCCTGTGCAACGCCCCCGATGCGGCTATATCTCCCACGTGTCGAGGCACGACTTAGAGGCATAACCGCATTGAAAGCAATGTCGCAAGTGAGGTAATCTTCACACAACCCATGTAATAATTAAGGGAAAGATACATAGTTGGCTTACAATCGTCACGTCACACAGTACATAATTAAACATACATCATTCAGAGTACACTCAAGGTCCGACTACGGAACCAAAATAAAGAAGATACCCCACATGCTAACACAGATCCCGAATCGTCCCAACTGGGCACCACTATCGATCATCTGAAACGAACATAGTAACGACCACGCCTCGTCGAACTCCCACTTGAGCTCGGTGGGATCATCTGACCGCCTCATCGGAACCTCGCAACTGTTTGAAGTATCTGTGAGTCACGGGACTCAGCAATCTCACACCCGCGAGATCAAGACTATTTAAGCTTTAGGGAGGACATAGTATTAAAGTGGAGCTGCAGCAAGTTTACTAGTATATATGGTGGCTACATCGCAAAAGAGAGCGAGAAGAGAAGCAAAGCACGGTCGTGAAACTAGTATTGATCAAGAAGTGATCCCGAAATACTTACGCCGACATAACTCCAACATCGTGTTCACTTCCGGACTCACGAGAAGAGACCATCACGGTTACACACGCGTTGATGTGGATTTTATTGAGGTCAACTTTAGGTTATCTACAACCGGACATTAACAAATTCCCATCTGCCTCATAACCATGGGCACGGCTTTGAAAGATATTACCTGCAGGGTGTCCCAACTTAGCCCATTATAAGCTCTCACGGTCAACGAAGGATTATTCCTTCTACCGAAGACCCGATCAATCTCGAATCCCGGACTACAAGACATTTCGACAAAGAATAAAACAAGACCAAAAAAGCCGCCCGACAGCCGACAAATCCCGATAGGAGCTGCACATATCTCGCTCTCGTGGCACATCCGGATGAGCAGACGACGGCAACCGAAGATGCCCCAAGTTGCCTCGTGGTGGCACCGCAGTGGCTCTAGTTTGGACCAACACTCGAGGAGCATTGGCCCGGGTTTTAAAATAAGATGACCCTCGGCTCGCGAAACCCGGGGAAAAGGCTTAGGTGGCAAATGGTAAAACCAATGTTGGGCCTTGCTGGAGGAGTCTTATTCAAAGCGAATGTCAAGGGGTCCCATAAATCACCCAACCGTAAGGAACGCAAAATCAAGGAACATAACACCGTATGACGGAAACTAGGTGGCAAGAGGAACAAAACACTGTGCATAAGGCCGAGCCTTCCACCCTTTACCAAGTATATAGAGGTGTTAAACATAGCAGATATATATATTGTGATATCCCCAACAAGTAAACATGTTCCAAAAGGAACAACATCTCCATGTTCCAACAAGGAACAAATTTCAGCTTCACCGCAACTAACAACGCTATAAGAGGGCTGAGCGAAGCGGTAACATAGCCAATCAACGGTTTGCTAGGAAAGGATGGTTAGAGCTGACATGGCAATATGGGTGGCATGACATAGCAAGTGGTAGGTATCGCAGATAGGCATAGCAAAAGAGCGAGCAACTAGCATAGCAAAGATAGAAGTGATTTCGAGGGTATGGTCATCTTGCCTCGCAATGTTCTCGAGTTGTCGAAAGCTTGATCCTCAAAACGTTCTCAACAGGTTCCTCGTAAGCGTTCTCGCCTCCGGCTCTACCCAAAGCAACAACAAAACAAAGAACCACAATAAATCACTGCAATGCACAATCAACATGATGCAACATGACATGAAATGCAAGATGTGATATGCAAAGCGAAGAGCACTCGAAGGTAATGAAAGACTAGGCATCATCTTGGCAAACCAAGCATGCCATCGGAAAGATGAGATGATTTCGTTAGAAATCGATATAGAGATCACCGGAAACGGATGCACGGGTTGGATATGACGGCAAAACAAGAATGGTGAGAAAACCTACGATAACATCATGTTGAACAAGCCATGCATGTGCAAACTACCTCATAGCAAGATTCAAATAAATATGCCCATGAAAGACAACACATAACCATGATGCAATACGACATGAACACAAACTTGCCCAAATGCAGAAACTAATGCCACCACTGAGTTGGTGGGATTTTTCTACCCCAAAAACATATATAATATGATAGGGTTGCATTAGGGAAAACATCACAAAAACAATAAGTCAAAACCTGCCTAAAAAGGAAACTAACAGAAGTGGCAATTTCCAGATTTGGAAATGTCCAGATTTGGACTTGCCTAAAACAGAAATGATACAGACCAGAAATGGAAACTAGGGTGAAAGAAATAAAAATGCATGATGGGAGAAGGCGCTGGGAGGCTGACATGAAGACCCCACTGTCATAGAGACAGGGGTGAAAATGGGTTTAACAGGGGGAAGAAAAAGAGCCCCAGGGGGATTCGAACCCGGGTCTCCCCGGTGGAAACCTTCCCCTGTTACCACTGGGCTGGAGCGCGATCGATGTAAGGAGAGGCTCGCCCTTAACTACTGATGCTGCAGAGGAGGCGCACTGAAGGGAAGCGAAAAAACAGAAAAACAAAAGGGGAGAGGCGCTCCTGGGGTTCGAGCCCAGGTCGCCGCGGTGGTAGAGCGGGGGATCAACCAGCTCGGCTAGGGAAGGGAGTCGGTAGAAACGGGGAAGCTGCCCACTTGACTAATCTACCAGGCCCCGACTCGAGGCAGAGCCAACAACCGACGACGCCGGCGAGGCCACGGCGGCTACAGGTGCACTGCGCCCTGGGACACGACGACACGCACGAGGGAACTCCACGGAACAAGTAGGGCAAGCCCGAAGCGTATAGCGGCAACTACACGCCGCAAGCTACACCGAACCCAAACAAACTACACCACACCGAGCACGCCGGCGCGACACGAACAAGGATCGGGCCCTACTTACGGTGACCTAACGACGACAGAAGGAGCAGGAGGAAGAGGGTTATACCTCCTTACCCTAGGACACGGAATCGGCGACGGAGACGGGCCGACGGCGACGAGTTCGAGCTCAAGATCCGCCGAACTCGACCGAGAGGAAGACAGGTAGGGCGCGGTGAACTTGGCGCCCGGCCTCAGAGATGACGCCGAGGACGAAGATGACGACGAGGATGGAGAAGGACAAGGGCCGCCGGGTCGAGGTGGCCGGAGAGCACGCCGGCGACGGAGACGGGCTCCCAGATGCGCTCGGGACCGAGCGGGGCGGCGATCTTGGGTGGATTCTCACCTGGCGGCGGCGGCGAGAGGGAGAGGGTAACCCTAGGGTTCGGTCTGACGCGGAGGGGATAAGAAGGGGGGCTAGGGCGACGCGGCCGAGCTCGTGCTCTCTCGTGCTCCGGGGTCCCCATGGCGATGGCGACGAGAGGGAGAGAAAAGGCGGTGAGGAGCACCGGCGCCGCTGCCAGGGGGCCGGCGCTGCCACGTGGTCGGGATCCAGCTGGGGTATGTCTTGGGCGGGTGAGCGAAGGCAGGAGGAGAGGCGAAGCGGCCTCGCGCCTCGGGGCTGAGGGTCTTTGGGAGCTGGGCCGGCCTGGGAGGCCGGGCCTGTGAGGAGGAGGGATGGCTGCCATCACAGCTGCTGCCCCCTCTCTCTTTTCCTTTTAAAAACAAAAGGAGAGAAAAGAAAGTGCAGAAAGAAAAGAAAAGATTTTTAGTGAAAGGAAAATATCCCCACACTCCTGAATTCTCCTCTATTTAAATAAATTGAAATGGACATTTTAAAGGTAGAAAATAATGCAAGTTTGGAAATGCTTCAAACTTGTGCCATTTTTGAACCTAACCATAACAACTTCAAATGAGGGATTTTAGGGCAGAGAGGTTTAGTGCAACAAGCAAGATTATTAGGAGAAGATGAACATTAATTGAAGGAGGGAATTATATGGCATTTGAAAGAGAAAGAAGTAGAGGGAAGGAGGAGATGGTAATGCAACATAAATGAGAATGGCACATGCACAACATGACATGCAAGGGAAAACCACAACCATATGACATGTAAGAGAACACCACATCCACATGATAAGAAGGGAATGCAGAATGACAAGAGGCACAAATGCAATATGGCAAAAGGAGCAAAACAAGAAAAGAGAAAAACCCAACATAACCAAACCAAAGAGGCCAAGCATGACAAGAACCCACAAGAATTGGATGAGGTCAAATTGATATATTGCCCAAAAAGGGGAAGTTTACATCCAGGGTGTTACAACACTCCACCACTACAAGAGGATCTCGCCCCAGATCTAGGACTGAAAGAACTCCTGATACTCGAACGGAGGTGATCCTCGCCCCCGTGTAGCTTCTCGGTCGGAATGGTGTGACCACTTCACTTTCAGGAATTTGATTGACTTGTTGCGAGTCTTGCGCCGGTTTCTTCAAGAATAGCAACGGGTGCTCACGATAAGAGAGATCTTCTTGAAGGTCAATCTCTTGAAGTTGATAGTGCGTTCAGAGCCTTGAAGCACTTATGGCGGTGTGACACGTGAAACACATCGTGCGCTTGCAAAGTTGGATGGAAGCTCGTTGATAGGCTAGATCGCTCTTTTCCCAATGATCTTGAAAGGACCCACGATCTAGGGGCAAGCTTCCCTTTGATACCGGGCGGACGAGTGCCTTTCATTGAGAGACGCGAGGTAGACATGGTCTCCGATTTCAAAAGTCACATCACGGTGCTTATCATCATAATAGCTCTTCCGGCGCGATTATGCTGCTTTGAGATTCTCACGAATGACCTTGCACATTTCTTCCGCTTCGTGGATCAAGTCATTGCCAAGAAGTTGGCGCTCACCGCCCTGCACCAATTGAGAGGAGTACGGCACTTTCGCCATAGAGAATTTCGAATGGGGCCTTGCCCGAACTCGCTTGGAAGCTGTTGTTGTAAGAGAACTCGCATAAGGAAGACAATCTTCCCACTTCATACCGAAGGAAATGACACAAGCCCCGAGCATATCTTCAAGAATTTGATTTACTCGCCAACTTGGCCACTTGTTTGAGGATGGAAAGCTGTGCTGAAACGAATGTCGGTGCCCATGGCCTTTGAAAAGAATCCTTAACTTGGAGGTAAAGATGCTGCCACGGTCCAAGAGATCACTTGTGGAATGCCGCAAGGAGACAATCCGAGGTGTATAGCTCGCCAACCGAGCTGCAGTGATGGATTCTTTGATAGGAAGAAAATGAGCCACTTTAGTAAGCTTGTCAATGACAACGAAGATAGCATCATTTCCACGCTTGGACTTTGGAAAGCCAGTCCACGTCCATTTCAATATGATCAAACTTCCATTCAGGAATAGCAAGAGGTTGAAGGAGACCAGCTGGTCTTTGGTGTTCGCTTTCACTCTTCTCGCAGACATCACACTCATTCACGAATTGAGCAATTTCTCGCTTCATTCGAGTCCACCAATATGACTACTTGAGGTCATGGTACATCTTCGTACTTCCGTGGTGAATGGATAGAAGCGAATTGTGAGCCTCTGCTCATAATGACTTTTCTCAGATCACCCTTAGGAACCACAATCCGTCCTCAAAGAACAGAGTGTCTTTGTCATCAACGCGAAGCACTTGTACTTGAAATGCCCTTGTCGATACCACGCTTCACTTTCTTCACCATGGTATCCGAAGTTGAGCCTCACGAATCTGATCTTCCAAAGTAGGAGAGACTATGAGGTTGGCAAGAAAGCCTTGAGGAACAACTTGAAGATTCAGCTTATGGAACGATTCACAGAGATCCGCCGAAAGGGCTTGAGGATTAGACTGCTGCAAAGAAGCTTTCCTGCTCAAAGCGCCTGCAATGACATTGGCTTTGCCCGAGTATACTCAATACTTGGGTTGTACTCTTGAATCATTTCACCCATCGAGTCCGCCTGAGGTTGAGGTTGGGCTGAGTGAAGATGTACTTGAGACTCTTGTGATCAGTGAAAATGTCCACTTTCCTTCCCAACAAGAGATGTCTCCAAGTAATCAAAGCATGGACAACTGCCGCCAACTCAAGATCGTGAGTGGGGTAGTTCTTCTCGTTGGGCTTCAATCAAGTAGATGTAAGCCACAACTCTCTTCTCTTGCATTAACACAGCACCGAGACCTTGAAGAGAAGCATCACGTAACACTTCATATGGCTTGGATTCATCAGAGGAGTCGTAACAGAGCTGTGACGAAGTTTCTCTTGAGAGTCTTGAAAGCAACGCCACACTCGGGAGAGCGTATATACTTCACCGCTTCGAGAAGGTTGGAAAGAGGCTTTGCAATCTTGGAGAAGTTCTCAACGAATCTTCGCAATAGCTTGCAAGACCAAGAAAGCATGGAGCTGCTTGACATTCCGAGGAGGTTCCCAATTCACAATTGCGGACACCTTCTGGATCAACAGCGATGCCCTTGGCAGAGATGATATGACCAAGATAAAGCACTTCATCAAGCCGAATTCACATTTGGAGAACTTAGCATAGAATTGGTACTCTCGAGCTTGTCTAGCACCAATCGCAAATGTTTGGCATGATCCTTCTTATTCTTGGAGAAGACCAAAATATCATCAAGATAGACCAAGACGAACTCATTGGTGTAGGGATTGAATATGAAGTTCATCATCCGAGAGAAAGTTGGAGGAGCATTGACGAGGCCGAAAGACATGACAAGATATTCATAAGAACCAAAGCTTGTTCTCAATGCTGTCTTGGGAATATCTTGTTCACGAATGCGAATCGATGATACCCCATACGAAGGTCAAGCTTAGAGAACACCGTAGCACCTTTGAGTTGCTCGAAAAGCTCATTGATGTTGGGAAGTGGATACTTGTTCTTGATTGTCTTCTTATTCAATGGACGGTAATCGACACAAAGTCGGTCGGAGCCATCCTTCTTCGGACAAAAAGAACACCACAACCCCAAGGAGATGAACTCGTCCGATCAAACCCAGACGCTCTTGTTCATCGAGCTGCTTCTTCAATTCCTCAGCTCATCAGTCCAAGCTTGTATGGACGCTTGCAAACGGGTTCAATGCGTGCTCAAGATCGATAACGAACTCAATCGGCCGATGAGGAGGCATACCCGAAGCTCTTCCGAAAGACATCTTGGTACTCACAAACGATCGAATCGAGAGATGGCATTCAATTCGCCTTTCTCATTGAGAGAAAACAAACGAATGGTTTCATCACGAGAGGCATAAATGATCACATCATTAGAAGAATGAGTCAATTGAATTTCCCTGGCAGCACAATCAAGCTGAGCTTTGTGCCGATAAAGCCACCCATTCCGAGAATAAGATCAATGTCCGAGTCACCAAGAACAACTGGTTTAGAAAGAAATCTATAATCGCCCATCTTGATACCGACATTGCACGTAAAACTCGAGAAGTCATCTGCTTACCCGGGATATGATCTTCAAAGGAACAGAATCTCTTCATCACCAACTCATGCTTGGCAACAAAAGGCCTCGAAATGAAAGAAAGCGATGCACCAAAGATCAAATAAGACTTTTGCAGAAAATCATTAACAAGAAGATTACCCATTAGCACATCCAAGAATCCTCCGCTGAGCTGCATTCATCATATTGACCTTGGCATACTTGGGATTGTGCTTGACCACCGCATTGCTGGAAGATTTCACAGAGGAGGAGGCGGAAGACGCCTCTGGTTGAAGCACTTGTTCAGATAGTGACCCTTCTCGCGACACTTGTTGCAAGTGACCTCGAGAGCGGACGGTGGTAAGGAGCACTTGACCTTGGAGCTTGAGAATTAGACTTGTTCGATAGCTTGGGTTGGGTGGGTGGGAAGATCCACGGCCACCTGAGTTCTTCTCACGGTAAGGCCGACGGAACGGAGGAGGGGGCAGTAAAACTTCGCTGCTTGGCTGCCACTTGAGAGGACGAGGAGGACTGAATCATCCCCGATTCTCTTCTTAGAAGCCTCGACTTGAGTTGAGCCGCTTCTTGCTTGAGTGCCATGTTGTAGAAATCATCATACTTATCCGCTCAAACAGCACAAGAGGTAATTGCAGATCCTCTCTCGCACCACCCGAACCGATAGATCATACTCCTTTCATCGTGAACATCTTGCTTAGCAAAACGAAGCGAGCTCGAACTGGATATTGTATTGATAGACAGACAAGGTGCCTTGCTTGAGATTGCGGAACTCCTCACGCTTGCTCTCAACAACACTCTTCGAATGTGATGAGCTCGAAATCACGGCGAACTCATCCTGTAATGACACGACCTCCTCTCGAATCTTTGTATTGTCGAACCACTCAGCAGCTTGATCCTTGAGTTGAAACGATGCAAACTTGACAAAGTCCTCGTGTCCGACATTGCTACACCAAAGTGCTTGCAGATGTCCACTAACCAATCATCGCCGTCTGCCTCAACACGTAAACCGAAAGACTTCGCCGATTAGCGAGAAACCGACCGAGAGTAGCAAAGTGTGGCTGATTGTTGCCTTGACCTTGATTGCCTTGATTGCCTTGATTGCCTTGCCCTCGAGTACGCTTCTTGCAAGAGCTGCAAAATCATCGAGCATTGGCATTGGTGGCTGCCATGATAGCTTGCCGTGCTTCGGAGGCGGAGGTGGAGGTGGAGGATTCGATCGATCCCCATCATTGCGGTCCGGATTCGACGCTGCTGGCGGAGCCATCCTCAAGAGGGTGACATCCGTTAGTCCTTTGATAGACAAATTGATAAGTAGAATCAACGGATAGAAATTGCAACATATAGTCTTCACAATAAACATTCAACAAGAATGAACGAATGAATTCCAAAGTTAATCATCACACGCCCAATAAGGTGAGAAGCCACTTAGATAAAGGATATGGAAACAACAACCGACTTAGAAACAAATCGAATATCACAACTGAAAACAAAAGGTTGGCTGCTAAAATGAGCGGAACAAACACATGATAGAGATTTCGCCAAAGTGTTCGTGGTGGGGCCCACACGGACACGACGATAGCGGACGCCACGAATGACTAACAAGACGCCCCGAATCAGCATAGCCAAGGATTCTTTAAGACGCCTCGCGACCATCAGAATCGACCGTGAATGGGCGGACCACTAGACGTTGAACCCCAATCTCAAATCATACATCCGCCGGAAAGAATATCCCGTAAGCTACTAGAATTCCCACCTATAAACTCCCAAACTTTCTCGGTTATGCAATCTGGTGTTGGGGATACAGGGACACAAAATATATCACCCAAACTAACAATACCTAGATCCAAATGTATCCATCCGTCAACACATAACCAAGAAATCCTCGAAATCGTGGTACCTCGACCTTCAAAAACATCCGTTATGCAAGTCATGGCAATATTCCAAGACTCGCCACAAGATCGGGCTATCGTGGTTATCTCACCAACAACTGCACAAAAGAGATTTCGATGTCGGCAAAACTCGTGTATTCCAGAATCGCAACGATAAAATTGTGACGACAACACCTCGGAGCTCAACTCCCGGACACCGCCACAACCCCTAAATGTCGAGGCACCAAGAACAATGTTCTCGTCACAAAACCATCGGAACGATTCCAAGATACCCACGTGATCCTAAAATTTTTTTTAGTGAAATTTGAGAAGAGAAGAGTCAAAACTCTACGTCAGGAGGCCTCACAGAGCGATTAAGGACCGGAAGTAAAAAGAATCCTACTCTCCGATATATATAATCCTAAGACTCAAAACATTTTTCCATTCTAGACTCAACAACGGCAGCAACCAATCTAGTAGGGGGCTCCTAAGTCGGGGAAGGCTCTGATACCAACTTGCAACGCCCCCGATGCGGCTATATCTCCCACGTGTCGAGGCACGACTTAGAGGCATAACCGCATTGAAAGCAATGTCGCAAGTGAGGTAATCTTCACACAACCCATGTAATAATTAAGGAAAGATACATAGTTGGCTTACAATCGCCACGCCACACAAGACATAATTAAACATACATCATTCAGAGTACACTCAAGGTCCGACTACGGAACCAAAATAAAGAAGATACCCCACATGCTAACACAGATCCCGAATCGTCCCAACTGGGCACCACTATCGATCATCCGAAACGAAACATAGTAACGACCACGCTCCTCGTCGAACTCCCACTTGAGCTCGGTGGGATCATCTGACCGCCTCATCGGAACCTCGCAATCTGTTTGAAGTATCTCGTGAGTCACGGGACTCAGCAATCTCACACCATGAGATCAAGACTATTTAAGCTTTAGGGAGGACATAGTATTAAAGTGGAGCTGCAGCAAGCGACTAGTATATATGGTGGCTACATCGCAAAAGAGAGCGAGAAGAGAAGCAAAGCACGGTCGTGAAACTAGTATTGATCAAGAAGTGATCCTGAAATACTTACGCCGACATAACTCCAACATCGTGTTCACTTCCCTGACTCACGAGAAGAGACCATCACGGTTACACACGCGTTGATGTGTATTTTATTGAGGTCAACTTTAGGTTATCTACAACCGACATTAACAAATTCCCATCTGCCTCATAACCATGGGCACGGCTTTGAAAGATATTACCTGCAGGGTGTCCCAACTTAGCCCATTATAAGCTCTCACGGTCAACGAAGGATTATTCTTCTACCGAAGACCCGATCAATCTCGAATCCCGACTACAAGACATTTCGACAGAATAAAACAAGACCAGCAAAGCCGCCCGATTGTGCCGACAAATCCCGATAGGAGCTGCACATATCTCGCTCGTGGCACATCCGGATGAGCAAGACGACGGCAACCGAAGATGCCCCAAGTTGCCTCGTGGTGGCACCGCAGTGGTTCTAGTTTGGACCAACACTCGAGGAGCATTGGCCCGGGGTTTAAAATAAGATGACCCTCGGGCTCGCGAAACCCGGGGAAAAGGCTTAGGTGGCAAATGGTAAAACCAATGTTGGGCCTTGCCGGAGGAGTCTTATTCAAAGCGAACTGTCAAGGGGTCCCATAAATCACCCAACCGTAAGGAACGCAAAATCAAGGAACATAACACCGTATGACGGAAACTAGGGTGGCAAGAGGGAACAAAACACTGTGCATAAGGCCGAGCCTTCCACCCTTTACCAAGTATATAGATGTGTTAAACATAGCAGATATATATATTGTGATATCCCCAACAAGTAAACATGTTCCAAAAGGAACAACATCTCCATGTTCCAACAAGGAACAAATTTCAGCTTCACCGCAACTAACAACACTATAAGAGGGGCTGAGCGAAGCGGTAACATAGCCAATCAACGGTTTGCTAGGAAAGGATGGTTAGAGCTGACATGGCAATATGGGTGGCATGACATAGCAAGTGGTAGGTATCGCAGCATAGGCATAGCAAAAGAGCGAGCAACTAGCATAGCAAAGATAGAAGTGATTTCGAGGGTATGGTCATCTTGCCTGCAATGTTCTCAGAGTTGTCGAAAGCTTGATCCTCGAAAACGTTCTCAACAGGTTCCTCGTAAGCGTTCTCGTCTCCCGGCTCTACCCAAAGCAACAACAAAACAAAGAACCACAATAAATCACTGTGCAATGCACAATCAACATGATGCAACATGACATGAAATGCAAGATGTGATATGCAAAGCGTAAGAGCACTCTGGAAGGTAAATGAAAGACTAGGCATCATCTTGGCAAACCAAGATGCCATCGGAAAGATGAGATGATTTCGTTAGAAATCGATATAGAGATCACCGGAAACGGATGCACGGGTTGGATATGACGGCAAAACAAGAATGGTGAGAAAACCTACGATAACATCATGTTGAACAAGCCATGCATGTGCAAACTACCTCATAGCAAGATTCAAATAAATATGCCCATGAAAGACAACACATAACCATGATGCAATACGACATGAACACAAACTTGCCCAAATGCAGAAACTAATGCCACCACTGAGTTGGTGGGATTTTTCACCCCAAAAACATATATAATATGATAGGGTTGCATTAGGAAAACATCACAAAACAATAAGTCAAAACCTGCCTAAAAAGGAAACTAATGAATGGCAATTTCAGATTTGGAAATGTCCAGATTTGGACTTGCCTAAAACAGAAATGATACAAGACCAGAAATGGAAACTAGGGTGAAAGAAATAAAATGCATGATGGGAGAAGGCGCCGAGGTCGACATGAAGACCCCACCGTCATAGAGACAGGGTGAAAATGGGTTTAAAAGGGGAAGAAAAGAGCCCTGTGGGGATTCAACCCGGTCTCCCTGTGGAAACCTTCCCCGCTACCACCGGGCTGGAGCGCGGCGATCGATGTAAGGAGAGGCTCGGCCCTTAACTACTGATGCTGCAGAGGAGGCGCACTGGAGGGAAGCGAAAAAACAGAAAAACAAAAGGGGGAGGGCGCTACTGGGTTCGAACCTGTGTCGCCGCGGTAGAGCGGGGGATCAACCAGCTCGGCTAGGGAAGGGAGTCGGTAGAAACGGGGAAGCTGCCCACTTGACTAATCTACCAGGCCCCGACTCGAGGCAGAGCCAACAACCGACGACGCCGGCGAGGCCACGGCGGCTACAGGGTGCACTGCGCCCTGGGACACGACGACACGCACGAGGGAACTCCACGGAACAAGTAGGGCAAGCCCGAGCGTGGCTAGCGGCAACTACACGCGCGGCAAGCTACACCGAACCCAAACAAACTACACCACACCGGAGCACGCCGGGCGCGACACGAACAAGGATCGGGCCCTACTCTACGGTGACCTAACGACGACAGGAAGGAGCAGGGAGGAAGAGGGTTATACCTCCTTACCCTAGGACACGGAATCGGCGACGGAGACGGGCCGACGGCGACGAAGTTCGAGCTCAAGATCCGCCGAACTCGACCGAGAGGAAGACAGGTAGGGCGCCGGCGAACTTGGCGCCCGGCCTCAGAGATGACGTCGAGGACGAAGATGACGACGAGGATGGAGAAGGACAAGGGCCGCCGGGTCGAGGTGGCCGGAGAGCACGCCGGCGACGGAGACGGGCTCCCAGATGCGCTCGGGACCGAGCGGGGCGGCGATCTTGGGTGGATTCTCACCTGGCGGCGGCGGCGAGAGGGAGAGGGGAACCCTAGGGTTCGGTCTGACGCGGAGGGGATAAGAAGGGGGGCTAGGGCGACGCGGCCGAGCTCGTGCTCTCTCGTGCTCCGGGGTCCCCATGGCGATGGCGACGAGAGGGAGAGAAAAGGCGGGTGAGGAGCACCGGGCGCTCGCTGCCAGGCGGGGCCGGCGCTGCCACGTGGTCGGGATCCAGCGGGGGTATGTGCGGGCGCGGGTGAGCGAAGGCAGGAGGAGAGGCGAGCGGGCTGGCGCGCCTCTCGCTGGGCTCGGGCTGGGGGAGCCGGGCCGGCTCGGGAGGCCGGGCCCTGTGGGGAGGAGGGATGGCTGCCATCACTGCTGCTGCCCCTTCTTTTTCCCTTTTAAAAACAAAAAGGAGAGAAAAGAAAGTGCAGAAAGAAAAGAAAAGATTTTTAGTGAAAGGAAAATATCCCCACACTCCTGGAATTCTCCTCTATTTAAATAAATTGAAATGGACATTTTTAAAGGTAGAAAAATAATGCAAGTTTGGAAATGCTTCAAACTTGTGCCATTTTTGAACCTAACCATAACAACTTCAAATGAGGGGATTTTAGGGCAGAGAGGTTTAGTGCAACAAGCAAGATTATTAGGGAGAAGATGAACATTAATTGAAGGAGGGAATTATATGGCATTTGAAAGAGAAAGAAGTAGAGGGAAGGAGGAGATGGTAATGCAACATAAATGAGAATGGCACATGCACAACATGACATGCAAGGGAAAACCACAACCATATGACATGTAAGAGAACACCACATCCACATGATAAGAAGGGAATGCAGAATGACAAGAGGCACAAATGCAATATGGCAAAAGGAGCAAAACAAGAAAAGAGAAAAAACCCCAACATAACCAAACCAAAGAGGCCAAGCATGACAAGAACCCACAAGAATTGGATGAGGTCAAATTGATATATTGCCCAAAAAGGGGAAAGTTTACATCCAGGGTGTTACACCCTGGCATTCTTCAAAATTTTGAAGAAGGCAGGGCCTATGAAGTGGACCCCGGAAGCAGATACAACCTTGCAAGAGTTGAAGGCTTACTTGTCATCTGTGCCCACCTTGGTTGCACCCAAACCTCAAGAGCCGTTACTGCTTTACTTGGCAGCAACCAACCAAGTGGTTAGTGCAGCCCTGGTAGCACAGAGGGAAATGGATGAACACTACAAAAAAAAGACACATCCGTTACATTTTGGGCCGAACGATTTTTTTTCTGTCATACATATGACACTTCTATGACGATAATTGTGACAAAACCCGTATCATCATAGATGTGGTGGGCTCCTACTTCTCGACAAAAAATCATGATGTAAAATGGGCTTTTCGTCCTGGGCGGGCCGGAGACGCAGCTGCATGACATTCTTTGGGCCGTCCATGATGGAAAAACCGTGGTAGAAGCGAGGGGGAGGAAAATTTCGGGGAGTTGCCGGTTACGGTGGGAGGTCGGGGCCGAAGCGATGCGCGCTTTCTCTCGACGACGCCGCATGTGTGCGTAGGCGTTGGCTCTAATCAAGCCGAAGCGAGGCGTTGGGCTCTAATCGAACCCGATTAGCGACAGACCGCAGTTACGCGTTCTTCGAACCCGGCGATCGATCGATGGCTGTTAATCAACCCGATGGAGCGATTCTTCGCTATCGCCGCTAATCAAGCCGATCAATGCCGCCTGATGAACAGCGGAGCGCTATGGGGGGGGGTTTGGATGAATAAAGGAGCGGTGGCGTTGCCTCTGGATGAACAGGAACCCGTGGTGTGGAGGGCTGGATGAACAGTACACGGTGGAGGGGTGGTTGAACAGGACCCCGTGGTGTGGAGGGCTGGATGAACAGTAGACGGTGGAGGGGTGCCCGTGGAGGGGTAGTTGAACAGTAGCCGGTGGAGTAGCACGCGGTGGAGGCTGGATGAACATGAGCCCGTGGAGGCTGGAGGATGTCGACGGTAGCCCGTGGAGGCTAGAGGAGGTCGACGGTGGAGATGAACAGTATCACGTGGAGTCCCGTTTTGTGGTATGCCACACCCTCCCCCTGCTTCGACCGTGAGCGCCCAACACAAGTCTGCTTTCGTCTGCTTTGAGGTACGCCACACCCTCCCGATAAACAGACCCCGCTTTCGACCGTAGGAGGCCCGCTTCTCCGCTTTTGCGGTATGCCACACCCTCTCGATCAACAGACCCCGCTTCACCGTAGGGAGGTCCGCTTCTCCGCTTTTGCGGCACGCCAGCCCCTCCCGATCAACAAGACCCTGCTTTGAATGTGGCCGGTCGAACACAAGGCCGCTTTCCTCCGCAGCGGTACGCCAGCCTTGTTTCCATCGCCTGCTCCGCCCAAGCCTCCCGGTGAACACGACCACGCATTCCGCTCCGACCCAGCCGGTTGGCTCCCATGAACACGACGACGACGCTGTTTCTCCGTTCGACCCAGCCCTGTACGTATGCACGATAGGCGCTTGAGACCCTGCCAGATGTACGTGACGCGGCCGTCAGATTTTCTTTCTTGCACCCTCGCCACAGACGTATGTGTACATGCTACGTCGCGCTTCTACTAAGACACGTCGCGCGCCTCTACATCCACCAAGATATATGTACGCATACGTCACGACCAGAATGACAACGCTACGTACGCTTCCACCAGGTGGGTCCCGACTGTTAGGCACTTCCTTGCGTGCGAAGATGTAGCTGGTGGGTCCCAGTAGTCAGGGGGGCGAATCGTTTTGGTTTTTTTGCCCGGACGCACTTCCTTGCATGCGAAGATGTAGCTGGTGGGTCCCAGCAGTCAGGGGGGCGAATCGTTTTTTTTGCCCGGACGCACTTCCTTGCATGCGAAGGTGTAGCTGGTGGGTCCCAGCAGTCAGGGGGGAAACGTTTTTTTCATGAAATATGGTGGCCCGTCCGGTGGGTCCCTGCTGTCAGGTGGAGTAATAATTATTTTGCGCGTAATAAGGAGGCACCTTCTTGCTGCGGCCGTGGACCCAGCTGTCAGCTTCTCCACGTACAGTCCACGTTCGATGGAAGCCGTTCCTTGACCATGTTGACCACGCAGCGCCAAGAGCACCAGGGCAGTGGACGACGACGAGGCCTAGGAAGGGGACAACGCGGAGCCGGGAAAGACGCAGCAGTGGATGCCCACACGTAGAGGAGTACGAGGGTTCACTGGTTCGCTGCGGTGTGAGGCTGCCGTCGTCGTCAGAATAACAGGGGTGTGGGTGAGTAGAGGGATGGCCTCGCCAGCGGTGGGAGTAGTAGGGCGGTAAGGCCTCCGCCGATCGCAGCCGCCATGGGAGGCAAGAGCACGAGGCACGACCGGCGCTGGTTTGGGCGGCCGAGCAAGAAGACCAGAGGTTGAAGAAGCACTACGGCCGCTGGATGGACATCGACGGTCACCGGAGCTAGAATCGCATATTGACTAAGTTGACAAAGCCCTCTCGTCCCGCCAACTTAGTAGGCCCACAAGTCAGCCTCGCCACTATACCGGGTCCCAGCTAACGGGGGAGTATTCTTTTTTGTGCGTAATAATGAGGCACTTCCTTGCGTGTGAAAATGTAGCTGGTGGGTCCGAGCTGTCAGCCGGGCGGTAACATTTTTTCGCAAAATACCGAGGCCCTTTCGTGGGTCCCTCATGTCGTGGACAAATCATTATTTTGCGCGAATAAGGAGGCATTTCCTGCGCTCGCCCGTGGACCCAACTGTCGGCCTCTCCACGCATGATCCACTTCAGATGCATGTCGGTCGTTGACCAGGCCGTGCCGAGAGCACCAGTGGCGGTGGACGACGCGCAGGCCTAGGAAGGAATGACACGGAGGCAGGGAAGACTCAGCAGCTTGTTTCCCACGCGGAGGGGAGTACGATCAATGAGGGTTTATCGTTCGTCTGCCGTCGCCGGAGAATAACAAAGCAGTGTGGGTGAGTAGAGGGATGGCTAGGCCAGCGATTGAGTACGGTGGGGCCATGAGGTTCAGCAAGCAGCACACCGGCCGTGGGAAGGAGGGAGCAGCAGTCCCACGGCGCTTGTTTGAGCGGCCGGAGCAGAAGAGCAGAGATTGAAGAAGACGACGGCTGTTGGATGGACATCCAACCGCCACCGCTTAAAGGCCAACCTTTTTAGGAAAGCCTCAAATTTGTGGAAAACATCATACAACCCATCTGCCATTATTTCTAATAATTTACAACCCATTTGCTAATTCGTAAGGTTTTTTTGGAGCCCATATTTCTTTTGTTAGCATTACAACCCATATTGTGGCCACGGTTACAAAATTATACGAAATTTTGCATATTTCGGTGCGGTCCGAACTGTTTTTAATCCCAAAATTTCGACTCACATTCAAACTGATTTTAAAAATAAATGTATATCAATATAAAATCCAACAAATTCTCCATGCATAAAAATTAATGTAATTTAAAATCTTGAAATGAAAAATATATATTTGAAACTAATTGCCGGTTTGATGTGTTTTAAAAATGTACAGCCGATTTATCATTACTGATGGGCCATTTTCTCGGCCAGCCGAATGAAAAGCTCTCCTCGTCTTGAAAGATTTGCAGCCCAACAGGCCTGACAAAGCGACTTAATTGGCAAATCACAAAAAAACTGGGCTGTGGCCGTGGACCCAACTGTCAGCCTCTCCACGTACATTACTCTTCCGATGGAAGTCGTTCCTTGACCATGTTGACCACGCCGCGCGGAGAGCACCACGACGGTGGACGACGACGAGGCATAGGAAGGGGACGACGCGGAGCCGGGGAAGACGCGGCAGTGGAAGCCCGCGCGGAGAGGAGTACGAGGGTTCACTGGTTCGGCTGCGGTGTGAGGCTGCCATCCCTACAGGGCCTGGCCAGCGGTGGGAATAGTAAGGCGCGATGAGGCCTCCGCGGCAGCACAGCCGGCCACGGGAGGCAGGAGCATGCGGCACGACCGACGCTGCTTTGGGCGGCTGGAGCAAGAAGACCAGAGGTTGAAGAAGCACTACGGCCGTTGGATGGACATCATACAGTCACTGGAGCTAGAATCGTTCATATTGACTTAGTTGACAAAGCCCTTCGGCCCCGTCAACTTAGTAGGCCCACAAGACAGCCTCCCACCAAGGTGGGTCCCAGCTAGCCAAGGGAGTATTCATTTTTTTGTGCGTAATAAGGAGGCACTTCCGGTGGGTCCGAGCCGACAATGGGGAACGTTTCTGAATACGGTGACCTGTCCGGTGGGTCCCAGCAGTCAGGGGAAAACGATTTATTTCGCAAAATACTGGTGGCCCGTCTGGTGGGTCCCCGCTGTCAGGTGGAGGAATAATTATTTTCCGCGTAATAAGGAGGCACTTCCTTGCGGCTGCCGTGGACCCAGCTGTCAACCTCTCCATGTATAGTACTCTTCCGATGGAAGTCGGTCGTTGACCACATTGACCACGCCCCGCCGAGAGCACTACGGCGGTGGACAACGGCGAGGCCTAGGAAGGGGACGACGCGAGCCGGGCCACGGAGGCGTGGAGCAGCGGTAGCACACCCGCCACGGAGGCGTGGAGCAAAGCGGCACGACCGGTGCTGCTTTGGGCTGTTGGAGCAAGAAGACCCGAGGATGAAGAAGCCGTATGGCCGTTGGATGGACATCATACGGTCACTGGAGTATTGACTAAGTTGACAAAGCTCTCCGTCCCCGTCAACTTAGTAGGCCCACAAGTCAGCCCAACAATATGGTGGGTCCCAGCTAGCAGGGGGGTATTCATTTTTTTGAGCGTAATAAGGAGGCACTTCCTTGCGGGCGAAGATATAGCTGGTGGGTCCGACCTGTCAGCAGGGGGAACAATTTTTTCACGAAATACAGAGCCCCTTCCTGTGGGTCCTAGCTGTCAGGTGGAGGAATCATTATTTTGCGCGTAATAAGGAGGCATTTCTTGCATGTGGCCGTGGACCCAACTGCCGCCTCTCCACGCACACCACTTCCGGCGGATGTCGCTCATTGACCACGCTGACCAGGTCGCGCCGAGAGCACTAGGGCGGTGGACGATCGCGAGGCCTAGGAAGGAAACGACACGGAGCCATGGAATACTCGGCGCTTGTTTCCCACGCGAGGAGTACGAGGGTTTATCGTTCGCCCGCCGTCAGCGGAGAATAACAACAGTGTGGGTGAGTAGAGGGATGGCTAGGCCAGCGATGGGAGTACGGTGGGGCCGTGAGGCTCGCGCAAGCATAGCAGCAGTCATGGAGGAGGAGCAGTAGTCTACCGGGCGCTTGTTTGAGGGGCCGAGCATGAAGAGCAGAGATTGAAGAAGACGACAGCCGCTGGATGGATATCCAACACCAACGCTCTCGTGTGTTGACTAAGTTGACAGTATGCTATGTGCGGCCAACCTTTTTTATGAAAGCATACGCCACAACCTGTAGTAGGCGCACAAGTCAGCCTCAAATCTGTGGAAAACAGCATGCAACCCATCTGCCATTATTTCTAATAATGTACAGCCCATTTGCTAATTCGTAAGATTTTTTTGGAGCCCATCTTCTTTTGTTAGCATTACACCCCATATTGTGGCCACGGTTAAAAAGTATACTAAATTTTGCATATTTCAAAAGGGTGAACTGTTTTAATCCGAAATATCGATTCACATTCAAACTATTTTGAAAAATAATTTATATAAATATAAAATCAAAATAATTGTCCACGATAAAAATCTATGGAATTTAAGATCTTGTAATGAAAAAAATGAAACTAATTCTGGTTTGATGTCTTTTAAAATGTATGTGCCATTTCGGGCAAACCTAATGAAACTCTCCTCGCCTTGAAACATTTGCAGCCAAAGAGGCCGATAAAGCAAGTAGGCCTTGTTTGGGTATTTCTTTAAAAAATAGAACTGGCTAGCCATTTTCAGCAAGAAAAAAAAAACAAAACTGGGCTCATGATGTGGTAAACATAAATAAAACCTGGCTAGACGGGCCACAGCCCCGTTGTTACCCTGATCCGTCGCTAAAACTAGTATAAATAACAACCGCTTGTTCCTCATTGTCTCAAAAAACTGCTTGTTCCTAAAAAATCATGACTTGTCGGGTCCCCGTGTCACCGTCCGTAGTGTAATTCTCTCGCTTATTGACTACGCTGACGATGGCGTGAGCCCCGATGTCCAACCATTAGGAGGAACCATATTTTTGGCCTTGTACTATAGAGGCACTTGCTTGCGCATCGCCATGACGCTGGTGGGTCCCTACTGTCATCCTCTCCACGTACATTCATCTCCTTGTTCCTCTCGGTTGTTGACGACGTTGACAACGCAAGAGGGCGGCGCACCGCGCACGGAGAGCGAACCAAGGCCGCAAGGCGGAGGACGACGGCGAGGCCTCGGACGGAACTAACAGAGCCGCTGAAGATGCGCCGTCCAACAGAGGCGGAGGGGAGTACGAGGTTGACTGGTGGGGTGGGGGGGCTAGTCACTTGGCTTCAGAATGCACAAGTGAGCTCAAGCAGCCGTGTGAGTGATGTTATTTCCTTGGTTGTGATTTGTTACAATATTTCACTCTAAATTAAACGAATGGCAAGCCATTTGCCTTGTTTCAAAGAAAATATGACAGTCACAAATGAGTTGAAAAGGGCAGGAACATCTAACTCCAGCTTACAAACTGCATAAAAGCACGAGGGTTGATTGTTCATCGTTTTACAAAAGACCCAGATTGAAAAGGGCAACAACATCTAACTCCAAAGATTGTTTTCGGCAATACACATAAATGGATCGGTCAGTCCATAGAATGAACATCCCGGATCGTAAAATTTACTAGATTATGACCACAATATGTTGTAAATAGAAGCCCGACACGTTCAGAAGCTCTTTTGCCCACCTGAAACTCCTTTTTTTGCTCTTCGACATACCCATCCGTCAAAACCATGCTGCTGATAAACTTAAGCCTGATGGACAATAGCAACCTCGCATTCAGCAGGAAGAATGTGACAAATCTTGTGTTTGCACGGTTGGCTACATATAGTTCTAGCGTTATTGTCTTCAATTGATTCTCATGAGAAGTGAGAAAATCCCGATGCTTACGAATCCACCGATTGGTTATAACTTTCTTACCCGCCCTGCTGCTTCTAAATAGACATGAAAATTGAAAACAGCTTAAGGTCTAAAAGAAGAGTGTCGAAAGAGCAACAACTGAACGGTTAATTCTAGTACACTATATGCGGGCTTCCAATGTGCATGAAATTATCACCTTTATATACAAATTCCCCAGACATGGAAAGCATTGTAGCAAGCCAATAATCTTGTTCAGATCAAAACTATTCATTTGGATATATAAGATCTTGACAGAATCCAGCACCATTGATAGGCCATCCATGGAGAAACTCTTCATTGAGCATAGAACATAATATTAGTACAAAATGTGTACTCCAAGATGATATATAAATTATGCGCAGAAATTTAAAATGCAGCATATGCTTACAAGTGTAGATGATAATATAAAGTACCTGAAGAACTGTGGAGCCAAACACCATATTGAAATGAGCACGAGATCATGTATTACACCCAAGGTCTCCAGCTTAGGCGCAGAGAGGACGGTTATTTGCAACGGTGAATAACTAGAATCAAGGATCAACCTTTGAAGTGAAGGGCATCTTAGATGATGAGCTGCCTTCCACAAAAGAAATTCCAATTTTACAAGGTTAGGCGATTTTATTTGGAGACAACCGATTCTAACTGTGGAAAACAAGCACCAAGCACTCCAAATAAGCAGGCAACTTGAGGGATGATGCTGTGCAATGAGGCCTCCGATATATGAACCCGCACAAGTGAAAGTGTCTTGAGAAATGGGAGTCAAGGTTTAGTACCGATTGTCTGAAGGTAGCACAGCGCAAAGGTGGCGTGTGGAGAGAGGAGGAAAACCGCGAGATGGACATCGGTGCCGAGGGCACAAGTTCATGGCGCTCAGATGTGGTATGTGATTTCGAGGGAATAGTAGAACTCAAGCACCTGTAGTTCTGTGAATTGTGGGATTTCAGCCAAAGGCCCACTGCAGGTGGCATGGTATGCTTGCTTAGGTAGCATGACGGGATGCAGAGGCTTTGAACGGAGCCCCGTGGGAGGAGATGATGGCCTGGGATTTCAAAATCATTGAAGAGAGATAGCCGACGACAATGAGATTAAGGGCATGGCGCGCCATAGAGGGTGCCACCGAATTGAGAGGACTTGGGTGCAGCAGCAATCCTTGGTGGGGAGAAGCGAGATGATCTCCCCAAGGATGGCGTCCGGGAGATCGCTGATGCGGTCCACCCGAGATTCTACGGGTTCCGGATCCGTGGGGCGGATCGCCGCTTCTCCCAAGGCTGCCGGTGCGGGATCTACAACAAAGGCCGCTGTCAAGGGAGCCTCATCTTCTTGGCGGGGTCACCGACCCATTTTCCTCGAGGGCGCCGCTGTCAAGGCCACGGATTTGAGCAGAGTAACGAATGACGAGCCTAGTTGTAGAAAGAGCGAAGAAGAAGGGAGCTGGGGTTTTCAGAGGAGGAGGAAGAAGGGAGCTGGGGTTTTCAGAGGAGTGAGGTGAGGAATTTGGGGTACGAGGAGCGAGCTGATGTGAGGTGGGTGGGATCGAGGAGGAAGAAGAGCACCTAGGTTTTTTTCGTGGGGGGGGGGGGGTGTGTGGGGGTGGGTAGCGCCTTTTGAATTGATTTTACTATTTACTAGTGTGGATTGGCTGTTTTGTCTTGGGCCCAGAGAAACAAGCATTACTAGTACAAAGGAGACACTCTACAGCCTACCCGTAAAAACAATTACTACTAGTACAATGGAGACACTCTACCGCTTCTAGCTCCTCCTAGGTCATTGAAACGCTCTCTACATGAATGCCATTATACTTTTGTTCACCGACATGCGGGCCATGCAGCGCAAGGGCCCAAATGCCATCCACCAAATTAGCAGCAAGATGCAGCAGAGAGTCACCCCGGTCCTAGCGCCGGCAAGAACGAGCCGTCAGATCACAAAACCCCACCTCCCCGCAGTCTAAGTTTGACGGACGAAGCAACCATCATTTCACCTCGCTGAACCCCTTCTCCTCACCGCCTTCAAGAAAAGGCAACACTCGTGATCCGCCAACGTTTTTCTCTCCCAACGAAGGGAAGGTAAGCGATCCATGATGTTGGTATATTTTCGCTCACGAAAAAAAGAACTTTTGCAAAGCAAGAACCGATCCTCACTCTTTTTTGTTTCATTGTCACCGCGATTGTGTTTTCCTTTCAAGGGTCACCTAGTATTCGCTGGCCATGATGGACCAAGGAGAACTGCAAAGATCTGCCGATATTGGAGCAGACGCGGAGGCTGATCCCCACGAGACAGAGAGCTCCAAGAAGATGGAGGCAGCCACCGACCCGACCCCAGATACGCCACGGCCACTAATGAGATGGTCAACGCCCATTTGAGGTTACAGCCCCGTGGCACCGCAGAGTAGTTTCCCCTTCGAGGATGTGTCCCCCTCGCCGAGCTGCCCAAGGTGATTTCCTTCTTTGCTGATCTCGATTTTGGTTTTTCATCTAAGTATGTGGTGATTTTTTTTAGAAAAGGAAGTATGTGGTGATTAATAATGCAAAAGTTAATTAGCTTCGATGCCATGCTATACATAGTGGTTTAAATAACTTGTGGTTCTTATACTGAAAAGTAATTCCGAATTTTTTCTGTTTCAATTAGAGCCCTGATGCAGACAAGGATTGTGTGGTTGTGCATGTCACTCGCTATGAGGCGGACGACCTGAATATACGCACTGGGAAAACAGAGTTATTAGGCTGTTGGATCCTGGAAACCATTTGCGGTTATACCAATGAAGAGTTGTATTCCAGCCTCATTGTTGTCAGGCGTGTTGTCCAGGGTGTACTGAAGCACAAGAAGTTCAAAGCTACTCCTTCGTTTGTGAGGCATACTGTTCTTGTCAAGCTTACGCAGGAAGATGACGGGCATTCCTCCACAAACAAGTTTATTAGTGGCAAGGCCACAAGGTTGTCTTCATGAAGGTTCACAGGATTGAGCTGCCATGGACGCACTCGATGATGTTCATGGCAAGGTCCGCCTTGTGTCCAGCCCAAATTAGATCTAGGCATGAAATAGTTGCCCTAGCTAGTGTTTAATAGTAGTTTGATTGTGTCTAATTATCCAACCTTGCGTGTTATCGACCCTCCGGGCTAGCGCCTATTTGAACTGCCTATGGGAACCGCTGCTACTTTTGTGTGCCCGTGAATCATGTGAGAACCATCATAATTGTTGCCAAACAGATGTGTCCTCACTAGTTTCTTCATGAATATGGAATGGTAAGACATAAGTTGTCATGGTTTATCATACGAGCAGTGTGTGTTTTGATAAAATAGAGCACTCGCTCGAGAACCGTGTTCGACGATACATAAGTACTTGTAAACACTGTTGGTGCTACCCACTTGT
Organism: Aegilops longissima; assembly: GCA_021605205.1. Lineage (NCBI taxonomy): Eukaryota > Viridiplantae > Streptophyta > Magnoliopsida > Poales > Poaceae > Aegilops > Aegilops longissima. The sequence goes on along the minus strand of CM038677.1, from coordinate 483,954,448 downwards.
AAGCAGCCAGCAAAACACGACACATTGGCTCAGCTTGCTTCAACACTAGGCTATCGACCAGCTAACAATCAACAATCTGTGTCTGACATATAAGCAACTACTATGTATCTTGTTACAAAGGGTTCATGTAGTTAATTGAGGCCACAATGTAATAAATTCCAAACGCTCACACACTACTCCAGCCATGTGGAACACTCACAATTAAACTCGCCTTCATAAAAATCTTGAAAAGCATAAGTTAAGCAATTTTATACATCTCAATGATTCATAGAACATAACAAACACATACTAGTTCATAGCAAAAGACAAAGTTGTGAGAAGGTTTACAAATCAGAGAAAACAAGCAAGGCTTCTTTGAGCAAAAGATTCCCGGCAGCTTAAATTTCCGGAGTTCACTCGGTTTTTCTTGTTGCCACCATTCGTGGTTAGGTTCTCTCATTCCGTATAACCAGTTATAATTGTGGTCTCACCGAATGCTGAATCGAACCATGCAAAGGTATCGACCAGCTGAAACGCTTGTGCATTCCACTAAATTTAAGCACCGCTATTTGCAGAAATAAGGCACCACAATGCCTCTTGTCCGCAAGACCGTCCAAAAACCCGCAGCAGCAGCCGTGCCGCCTAGTCCTCGTCCATGGACGAACTGGTAGAAAGTGCATTCCGGACTAGGATGCAGTTGTTTTCGTCATTCCTCGCACCGCAATCAGGAAGTAAAACGCATTTAATCAGCTTCTTTAGATTATGCGCTGGTCATTCTACCTTAGTTACTACCAATGTAGGGATACCTTGAAGACGGAGGTTAGACGACAACAACGAGGGATAGCCATCTCATTTTGCAGCTTGTACTAAAACCGAGGTGTGTGCTTTTGATTGCGCCGAATAGAAACGATACGGAGATGTACATCCCAAACGATATGGAGACAGTACATCCCTGTTTATGCATTATACGAAATACGGTTATTTAAATAGTGACACATATTACTACTTTCCCCATTTCCTCTTAGAACCAAGTCCTAGATTCATGCTACAACTTTCCCACTTTCTTCCCTGCTTGAACCAATGCTTTGAGTTCATCAGATGAACTAGCTTTACTTCTAATAATAGTAGAAGTCTAGGTGGCTTTGTAACAGCGACGAAGTAGAAAAGGATCCACACGAAGGGGAAGAGCTGGGCAGCAGAGCAAGGCAGGTTTCAAGGAATATATACTGAGGGTCGCCGGCATGTGGCAAAGACGGTGTCGGGAGGCCGATCTTGGCCACAATACCGCATGGAGGAAGAAGGGTCCTGAGGTCTTCCCGAGCCGGGCGCCTCGGAGAGAACGACACGGCCGCCGATCGACGCTGGCAGCCGTTGGTCTCCTCCTCGCCGACGATAGCGTGAACGATGCACCCAGACCCCCGCCTTGTCCGAGGTTGTCCGCCGATTTGTGACCAGCCGTGAGCTGAGAGAGAGAGAGTGGCCACCTATGTCTTGCTTAGATCCGAGAGCATGAGAGAGTGCACGAGGAACCCTAGTAAAGCAAGCGCTAAGGCTCCTGCTTATATATAGTGTAGTGATTTTGTTGTACCGGCTTCAAAAAATGCGCCCTACGGTACCCGAGTGGGTGTGAGAGAACTAGTGCGCATGGCACCGCTTCTTCGTGAGAGTACAATATATACTATGCCCAAAGAACGCTCGCCGCAAGAGTAATAGTATAAGTGTGTGACGGTGAGCTAAAATAAAATGTGCGCTACCGCCTTTTGTTTTTAGAAGTTCGAGGGTAGGTGTGAAGAGCACATATGTGCGTGACGCCTACCGCAGATAGAGGATGGGTGCGACGTATGAAGTCTCATGAGAGGACTCGGAGAGTCATGACTCGTGAGGGTGCGTAGCGTGAGAGAGAGGGGGCACGATCAATGCAATGCATGTGTCCGTAAATCATTATCCGACAAACGCTCGCCACAAGCCTTTTCCCGACGAACGCCAGAAGAACCGTTAGATCGGCATCCGATAGTGTCAGTTTTGCCATGTCATTTAATAGAACAGCCACTCCTCCTACACACAAATCTTCCACGTGAGTGTTAGCAACTGCCATATGCTCCCTTCGTTTCGAAATGCAGTGCATATAGCTTTATTGAAAATTAGAATCTCGCAAACTTTTACCGAGTTTTCATGTACCAAATTGCACATGTAGAATACCCTGTATATATCATTTCATTCATCTTCGATAGGTAACTATAAAGATGGGTGAGGAGTCTACAAAGAAAGACCATCGTATCACCCGCTGCAATTTCAACCATCCTTTAGTGTCGAGGAATATCATAGGAACTCTATATGATATGATTTTTATAGGATTTTTTTCCTTTAGAGCCAATTGGTTCATAGGAATAGATTCATATACTCTACATTTCAAAGGAAATTGTCGGTGTACAAAAAGAGGGGTACACCTTTTAACTGTGCACGGGCAGTCTGAGCCGCGGGCGCCGCCACACTAAAGCAAGGCAAGGAATGTGAGCCAAGGTAAGGCCGAAGCTCGAAAGGAGAAGAACGACGCCAAGACCAAGACCACAAAGAGCAAAGGGGATGAAGCAGACTCCCTCGGCAAGATCCTTACCGGGGGGCGGTTTTAGCAAACCCGGCAAGACCCTTGCCGGGGCGGCTCGCCCCACGCCCATGGAGCGGATCACCTTGAGTCCACCGCCCCATGGGGGCAAAGGATTCAGAGACATCCCTCAGCAGGCATGCAGATCTTTGTGAAGACATTCAAAGATCGACACATACTATAGAAGATGACGACCTTGGCGGGATCTCGCCAAGGAGGACTCAAGGCCCCCGCAAGAGCCTTGCCGATGACGGCAGCGCCAAGGCAAGACCCTTGCCGGGCTGCGGCAAGGCCCCGCCAAGGACACCCGTAGGGCCACCATCGTGCCCGCGCAATCAAGCTTCCACCATGCAGCCGCCGACCCAACCAGTTGGGCAGGCACATGCGCATGCGGCAAGCGAACCTCTCAGGAGACCCACCATCGTGCCACCTCAGCCGCCGCCGCCTACATGCCACTACAGCACCGCTGGCCGTGGCGCTGGTCAACACGAAGGGAGCGGGCGACGACGAGACTGGGCTCTCCCCGCCCCGATAAAGCAAGGACACCTAAGCAAGACGATTTATGGCGCTTTGTCATGTAATGCGAGGGATAAACTCAGATGATCAGATTTTTCCACCTCCTGTGTGCCATCGTGGCAACCCCTTTCCCTATAAAAGGAGGCCCAAGGCACTCAGAGGAGGATTCGCTTTTTGGAGCTCCTCACGCCCATAGCTAGCTCAAGAACGCAGATAAACCAACCACCAAAGCAGGAGTAGGGTTTACGATCTCGCGTCTTAACCTGGATAAAGAACCCGTGGTGCTATCTGCTTGATCTACTCTTCTCACGACCTCAAGACCTCAAGAATCGTAGTAGGATTCTTGTGATCCCATAGGTGTCGCCCCCAAGACCGGCTGTAAATAAACATGATATAATTTCTATAGATTTAGAGCCACTTGGTTCATATGAATTGATTCCTATACTCCCTTAATTTCAAAGGAAAATAAACATTAGCGATATTCAATAGAAAAGTTCCTATGATATGAACCAAATTACATCTCTTTACTAATCCTCCTCATAGGAATTGAGATACATGTGATCTCTAGATTCAATAGAAAAGTTCCTATGATGTGAACCAAATGACATCTCTTTTCCAATCCCTACTATAGGAATTGAGATGCTCCATGTCATCTCTTTCCCTACAACTTCCACGATGCATCTTCTATTCCTAAATAGATAGTACAACCCACTAGTAGCTTTTTTCCAAAACATGCAACTATGGCACAAGAACTATATAGTGTGCCAATAACTTTGAAAGATGGTCGCTAGATGAAGCTAACCCGACAAAGGCAGTAGATGGGCAAATCCGAGCACCATCGCCATTGGATATCATCAACATTCCACCAGATCTGCCACATGTACAATTTAGAAGACTCCATGGTTGAACTTAAGCATAATGCACAAACCACAAAACACAAGCACTTCTCCTTTGTTCTAGAATCTTCTCAGATCATAATTGATTATTTTTTAAATGAATTGCCATTATTTGTTTTTTACTTTATGATTTACAATGCACAACCCCATGAATCTTAACATTTTTATAAAACTAATTGATTTTGAATGAGATGAACTATAAGAACTAAACTAACATCTACATCATGCATATATGACTCAAAGCTTTACATGCTATAGTGTGTATTTATTCATAATTTGGTTTCAAATCTCATGCTCAATACATGTGTACCTTACTAGTTTTGAGTAGAGTAGCAAATTTCACACGGCCCCGGTATATCAAAATGCAGGCCCATGCATCATTGCTTTCGGTCGAACCCACGCCCACAATTTTTGTACGCATATATCTCCACCGGTCCCCGAACCCAAAATGCTGCCTCGCTCCTGTAATACCAAGCGGCGCACACATATTTAAGGCGCCGACTCAACTCCGCTTACGACGACGGGCCTCGACGCTGTAGTACTCCTACAAACCCTACCGCCGACTCATCATCGGTTTTCTTCAAGAGGACGAGGGAGAAGCCGATTTGTAGTGGAGGCGCTTAAAAAAGGATCTGTAGTGGAGACCCCTACCCTAGGGTGCCCTAGGTAGCTACCGCACGCATCATTGTTTTCTTTTCTTTATGCTCTTGCGCTAGAGTGAAATGATGGTTGCTTCATCCGTCCAGCTTAATGCGGAAAAGGTGGGGCTTTGTGATTTGACCACTCATCGCCATTTTCTACTATCATGGCGCCACGACCGGGTGCCTCCAATTCCAACCGCTGCTCAACTGTAATTTGGTGCATCGCACGCGGAACAAGACGGTGGATGAGCCACATGTCCGCCAAAGGGGTCCTGTTGCGGTTCCATTTCGTAAAAGCGGACCGACCTCGCTTGAGTTGTTACGCCAACACGACAGTGAGCAGCCTACCACTTGGTTTTGCTCCTTGGTGAATCTTGACTATATTGATTTAAAAGATACGTGCTGAACTACCCTCTCCGTCTTGGTTTTTTATTTGTAGGCGTCTCGGTTTATAGGGCCTGCACGTAGTTCTAGGTCATCCATTTGACTAACTAAATATGAGTTACGATGTCACAAAAAGTATATCATTGGATTCTTATTGGTTGATATGTGAAGAAACAAGAAACGAGGTAGAAGTTAATGCACCGCGCCTTAGTATTGTGGGATTATTTGGTTTTCGTAAGATGACGCGCTTTTGGTTGCAAGGGTGGTCATGAATGGGTTGGGATCGTTCAGAAAATAGACATGTTTGGTTATAAAGCACATGAATGGTTCGAGTCAAAAAAAGAGAATATGCCTTGAAGATGATGAACCATTCCACCCAACCAAATCGGTCAAATCAAATGGCCACCCTTTGCATGCATGACTATGTGAGCATGACTGTGGTCCTGCCTTAAATAATTAGCTCATCTCTTATATTCAGCCAAACACATGAATTGAATGGTTCAATCCCAAAAATTGAATGGTCCCAATCCATTCATATGATACCTTCAACCAAACGATCCGATGGAGGGAGTAGTTGTATTTAAAAGTCGAGGGCGGGCTTTTCCTCGCTGCGGTAGGCGGGCAGTTCCGCCTAGTCGGTTCGACAGAGACGCGAGAAGACGAGGGAGTAGGCTGCTGCAAACGAGGGCTGTGTGATTTGACAACAGGTACTGCTGGACAGGTGGGGCCCCGTGATTTGACTTGCCATTATCATTTTAATCAAGGCGCACGATTAATCGGCGTGAGTCTCCCGATTCCCCACCACCCCATACAGTGTGCCTCTCCCAATGCTCCACCATGTAGTAGTAGAGGCTGGCTCTTGCATGAGAGCCCACTTCTCCACTTTTTCCTTGCCTCTCTTCCTCCACATATGCAAAATGCCATGTAAAGTGCACTATTGTACTTACTTGTTCTACAGGTTAAGCTTGCCACATAGGCATAAAGTCCGATGTGGCAAGTTAATCAAGAAGAGAGAGACTAGTTTGGTGACCCAAGGAAGAAATGGTGCTAAGCGCTGTACCTAGGTGAAGAGACAATTTGAGTCTATAGCTAATTAAATGAAGCAAACTTAGCAACACCATTTCATTGGAAGAGGTCACCCTTGGCAAATGCAATAATACTAGTATTTCTCAGTGTCCTATTAGAAGAACGCTTTTGACACTACACTATCTAGTGCCAAAAACGTTCTTATATTATGGGACGGAGGGAGTACGAAGAAAGAGATAGAGAGGAGTAAAAATATACACTTATAGCCAACCTTGTTGTAGTATGAGTGACTAAGTGATGACTATGTATGACATGCCAACATCAGATAGCCTAACGCACCGTGTTAAATCTCCAAGGGCGCGACCACGCGAGCGACGCGACGGTCGTGGTAGGCGCGACCATGATACGGGCTGCTGGCAGCCCTTGGATCTGAGATCAAACGGTCACATGCTAAGTTGCTGAAAATTTGCAGAATAACCCTCCAGGATAGGATATTCACCCATAGGTCTAGAATCACGCCATTCAACCGCTCGATCTAGATCCAAGGGCTCTGAAGCCCGTGATCATGGGAGAATGGAAAGCCACTACCCCGCCGCTTGCACGCCGGGCAGTTTGCTCCTACTCTTTCCCGCACGCCCTTTAATACTACTACGGTTCGCTTCCTAGTCATCCCGCCCATTCACATTACGGCAGTTCCACTAATCCTAACCTCCTCCCAAATCCATGGCGCCCCAAATCTCCCCGATCGGGCGGTGAGTACAAGGTTAGAACCATCACCGCGATGAGTTCGACGTCATCTACACCCGCATTCCGCGACGGTGAAAGGATGCCTTTCGCTTCAGACGCATGTTCAAAACTCACATGATGAGTGGGTCGCTGGGCTAGATGTTGAGTACACCACAGCCGTGGGACAAGAGAAGGATCTAAAGGACTAAGAGAGGAAGAAGCCCGCCGTGATCCAGGTTTGTGTACATAACGCTTGCTTGGTCTACCACATATGCCATGCCGACGTTGAGTGCCAGGATTTTAAGAACTTCCTCAAGGACAAAACAACAAATTCGCATCAGAGACTTTAAGAACGATAAAGAAGTCCTGCGTTGATAGTCCTCGCTCTAGGAAACCCTTCGACCTTCGTAAGAATCGGCCGGTGCCCTCTCGTCAGCCCTCACGCCGACTCGGCAGAGCCATGGTTCATCCTTCGCATCGCAAACCGGAGAAACCTCATTACACGCTTTCATCGCCATGCATGGCAGCGAATGTACTAGATATAGACCACATCCACTACGCTGCAATGGATGGCTACCTTTGTTTCAATATCTACAAGGGTTGGATGAAGAGCAACAGCCAAGTTGGCGGTTCAAGCAAAGAAGTATCGCCAAGAGGAAGAGGGACAAGGACTAAGTCGAGGACGTGGACGAGGACTCCGAGTAAGTTGGCAGTGTCGCTGCTCATGGCGGTTCTAAACTTCTAATGCAAAGGTTCACCAGATTAGTTGCATAGTTTAATTTCAGGTGTGCTTAGTTTAATTTGAGGGTGTGTTGTGTTGAGCCCCAGCAGAACTATGTTATGTTTCTTCTCACATTTTAACTCTTCAAGATGTACATACTAGTACTAGTATTTCTTTAATATAATTTAGCACCCCAATTAAGCAATGCACTAGCTTTTTTAATAGTACTATATGCATAATTTGGCTAATTTAGCGCCTCTATATGTACCACCTTTTTTAAATTTCAATTTTTGCTCCATGGCTAATCCATGGATAGTGGAGTACTACTGCATAAAAGTATACATTTTTAAAAGGCTAGCGCATCGTTCATCACACACACACACACACACACACACACATATATATATATATATATATATATATATATATATATATATATATATATATATATATATATATATATATATATAGCCGTTAAATTCTCAACCTAGAACGACGCATGCCATGTAGTAAACCGATCCGGAGGAAGTATAGTAAAATGAGGTGATTTTACCCAACGATCGGCGGTGCATGGCCTGCTATGCGTCCCACGTGTCATGATGTACCAAGGCGATGCGCTGTGTCCTCTTGAGGCAGAAGCAATACTAATACGTGGTTTGAGATGATGTCGAACCGATGTGTGAAATAATGGTTGCTTCGTCTGTCTGGGAAGGTGCGCCATTGTGATTTGACGCCTCATTGCTCATTACTAACACCGGGCCGGATGAGGGGGGTGCGCCCTCCCTACTGTTCTCGCACTGTTATTTGGTGCTTGACATGTCGAATTCGTTGCTATATGTCCCACATATCGGTGACAGAAGTACAGAATTCATGAAAGGGAGCGCCGATGAGGAGTATACTACAGAATTCATGAAAGGGAGCGACTTAGTTTTGGAAACATCTGTTTTTACGGAGTACGTACCCACTAGGGTTTATAGGGCTCATCTAAAAAACATTCGTTTTTCCATTTGATAAGTCTAAATTCTAGTACTATACTAGTAGTAGTACCATCACATGTTGGATTTCGAGGTGTGTTAGATCACCCGACGCAAGCAGTGTCAAGAGGAAACTAACCAATGCATGTACAAGTTCATGGAAATTTAGTGGTCATTCATGCATTCGTTTCTAATTAATGCCTCGTAAACATAACTTCAAGAAAAACGAGCGATCTGTGCAAACTATGAAATTAATTCACCACTCACCGCTCACCTTGGTTGGAGAGATTTTGAAATTGAGCCATAAACTGGAAAGGAGGGAGTAGTAACATTTGTCTCGATTACTATTTGTATGCTTGTATAGATGCAAAATGTATTTTTTATAGTGGCCTTTATAAGTAAATAGAGGGAGTACTAACCAAAGTAATGTAGTAGGGACGAGGAGTAAACGGAGGGTGTAGTAACATTTTCTCCTCGTGGCAAGAGCCACTGCTGCACAAGGGCGAGGGAGCGGGCGAAGGCGCAAAGAGTACTCCAGCTTCACCTCATCCTGCAAGCCACCGCGCCTGCATGGGGGAGACGGCGACTAAGCAAGTTTCTCCTTGTTCTACGAGTTGACGGGCCACATCAAAAGTACTCCAAAGGTATAGAGCCTTGCCTCTAAGGTAGGCCCCACATGGTTTGCCTCTTTTTAATTTAACATAACGCCAAGTCGCAATTTGTTTGTTCACCCGTGGTAGACGATCCTCCCTCCACCAAGTGGACAACCAAGACACGTGCAAATTACCACGTGGCTGCCTTTTTCAGACAGAAATGAGCTCCACCGATACCCGCTGGGTGTGGTTGGGAAAGAGACGGAGTACGTGCGCCATGCGGCACCTCTTCTCTTCATGCACGCCCCCACCCACGTGGGTGTGAGAGAGATACAAACCTAGACATAATGCGCCGCCCATCCCCATGCCTCCGCCCATCCCACCACCACCACCACCACGGCACCACGCCCCACTCCTCCTCACCTTATCTCTCATATTTCTCCTCCATTTTTATATACAAGGCCACTATCAAAATTACAATTTGCAGATATACAAGGCCACTAACACTAATCGATGCAATATTAATGGTGTTTGCCTCGTGGTACTAGCAAAGGAGGACATTAATTATCCCTTGCATGCATGCGGAGTTTGTAAAAATGCATCTTGATGTTCCGCAATGCACGGGCATCTTGCTAGTCCATGAAAACAACACATGGCAAAATTCCACGGCGAACGAGGGATTTGAATCTGTTGGGAGGGGCTGTTTGATCTTGCCCGGGTAGCCAAATATTGGCGACTTTTTGTCCACCGGTGCTTTTGCCACCGGCGAACGAGGAACGACTCGGTGCTCATGCTGTCATGCATCCTCCAAATACAAGACGTTGAGACGAGCTCGCACGAGCTGTGTTTTTTGTCCCACAACGCCGCCGAGCCGCCTCAGCAGACCGACCGGGCGAATTCGCAAATTACGCCATCCAACCGTAGCCGCACACATTATGACAAAGAACTCAACCAACCGGACGAAATTCATGCAAACACGAGACAAACCGATACTCATTCACGCAACCACCGTAGTATTTCATATAAACAATGATGTAAATCATATAAAATACCGGATTTTCACACAAAATGACGGATTTCATTACGCTCAAATGAACTACGCGGTGCTAGTTCGACAACATGTATATAATACATGGCCTAAATGGTCGCCCACCGATCGACGAGGTTCCTTATGTCCGCAAAGATGATCACCGGACTGCCGGAGCCCCGGAGGTATATGCTTCAGCGCAAAGGACTGCTCGCTTCCCCACCGCCTAACTGATATCATTGGCTGGTGCCGAAGATGATGGTGGCCGCACTCGTTCGAGTTCATCACCGCCACTACTTCGCCATGGCCGCACCGCTCGAAGTTCATCCTAACATTGACCTCTTCCGTGGAGCCAATGCGGGTCGGCGAAGTTCTCGCAACAAAAGGATCCGCAAGACACCTATCGTACGCCGCCGCCGCTTCCACGGTGGCCTTCATGGGACCCAAGCAGCGGCGGCCTCCCGTGTTCTACTTTCTCGATGATGGCGGCGGATGCGAGGCGCTGCCACCGACTCATCGCCTCCGCGACTCGCTTCTATCGCTGCTTGCAGGCGCGCGCCGCCGCATGGGAGTCTCGCCACGTAAACGGAGACGCGGTACGAGGTGGCGGCGTGACGACAGCAACGACGCCTCGCGGCGCCGCTTCCTCATCGAGCTGGCTCGAGCGGCGAAGTTGTTGAACCGCTACCGCTTGGGGCGGCAACCGCTCCGCGGGCGAGGGGAGGAGGTGGTTCAGCGAGCTGCATAGCTCGTGATCCGCGGGCTACCCAGCCGCTTGATGCGGAATAACTACTTCAGAAGCCATTGTAAGAGGGACAAAATGGTGGAGGAGATAGGGAGCGGCGAGGTGTGCGATTCTGGCCGACGCTTGGCCTCGCTAAATAGGGAGATTAAATAGACGGCGGACGGAGGAGCTCGCCGGCGCTATGCTTAACGCCGCCCGTCATGAACGGACGGTGTCCGCAGTGGGTTTCTGCTTCCACACGGGCGGGTTTCATGGAGGTGTTTGAATGCGCACGGAGGCGTGTTTAGCCGGCATGCCGCGAGTGGCGCCTCGAGTCTGACCTAGGACACCGAGCCGCTTCTTCCACCGACGCAGGGTTTTGGGTGCATGGCCTGCATGTCGCTGACCCAACGCAGCAGCGCATGCGAGGAACCTTTGTGGGCCAGGCGGTCGAAGCGGCATTTCATAAACCGATGATTGTTCATTGAGTGTGACGCCATCTTTTTCATGTAGTTAAGTGTGTGTCTTGCGTCAGATGTCTGTGTGCATGCAGGCGCATGAAAGTGTTGCGTATGCGTAAGGGTGCGTTTTCAGTTTGCATGCATGGGTGCGTACGCAAGGGTGCGCTTTCAAAGTTGCATGCATGGGTGCGTACGCGCGTGTTCGTGAGTGCATGTGTACGCAGCCGTTGTTGCACGCCAAAGATGCGTATGCGTGTATGTTATGTGTACGTGTCGTTGTTGCATGCCTACATGCGCGTGCGCAGGGCTACACGTCACCGACCGACTTTTTTCATCTCTGGTCATTAGATTTTCCAGCCGCTGGATACGAAATCAAGGGCCTCCGCTTATCATCAAACTCCACCCCCGAGCCGCCAAACACCACCGCCAACCGCTCGCTTCGCCGCTCGCGTGGCCGCCCGCCTCCCGAAACCACTCCCCACCGCCGGCCGCCGCACCTTCGAGAGAGTGGGCCAGATATATGATCTTGAGATTTTACGGTCACCATAGGTGCCTCATAGTCGAGTGGAACGCCTCCTCCCACCGAACGTACATCGCCGAAAATACTGAAATTAACACAAGATAAATGCGAGCACCGACTTTAACCTTGGTGGCTCGAGAAACCACTGTCCTCTAACCATCCAACCACATGTTGGTTAGCACGACAAAATGTATGTGGTGACCGTGATGAGCTTATTCTGAAGTCCAAAGGACTATATCGTGCTTTCGCTTCAAATACAATGACCATAAGTGTCGCCAACAAAATACGAGCACGATGAAATGCAAAGTCCGCTGCTGTCATCAACAAAATATGGAGACGACGTGAGCTAGATACTGCTGTACTATCGTGATATGCTTATTTTCTTAGTGGCTGATTATGTGTGTGTGGTGGGCACATCATTTCTAGTTGTGGTGGGTCAACATGAAGACTCATGGGTCGGTTCCATCCTGCGCCACATATAGGTTGGACCGAGACGTTATACGGAGACCCATGTGGAGGACTCATGCACAACACGGTTACCAGAGTCACGGAGGACTCTATCCCCACCGGTGATAAGCCGATTATATATGATTTGTAACCCTAGGCCCTTAGTATGTTAAACAAGCTTGGGGGCTAGTTCGTCGATAGTATATATACACACACGCACAATGTCCGGTATTCATGTACTTTGTACACACCCCTAACACTAATATACGCATCAGGAGTAGGCTCTTCTTCAACTGCAAGGGTCCGATCCGAACTAGGGTAAAACTTTGCCTCAGATACCATCCAGCCTAACAACCAGTGGATATCTCATCAATGATATGATGAAATCATATCTGCCAACTACTATTAGAGAGGTGTGTCGGGGGCAATGTGCAAGAGAGGCCTAAAGATAATGTGCGTATGGGAGACACGAGGCACATATATGTGCGATAGAGGGCTAGTAGAGACCGTGCATGTGTATATATGCATGTGAGAGAAATAGTGTTTTCCAACTGAGATTAGTTAAAAGAGTGGTACATAGTAGTCAAAAAGAGAGATAGAGAAACAGAGAGAGCATGTGCGTGAGACACCCCGACACCCTTAGAGAGATTGTGAGCATGTGTGAAAGAGAAATGCCGATGCATATGAAGTGTGTGCACTTATGCTAGATAGAGAGATATCTACGGTAAAAGGCGGTTCTACGATTAAATTAAAATATAAATGGCATTATTATTTTTGGATGAGATCATGAATTCTGCAAAATTATGCGATTTTATTTAAAATCGGTCTATCGTATAACCCATACTCTATTGAATTCTAGCATGTGCATGTGTTTATTTCATATTATCGATCCATAGTGTGAGAGTGGTTTGAAATACAGGCAATGGATGTGAGGGAGTCCTGGACTAGGGGGTGTCCGGATAGCCGAACTATCATCACGGCCGGACTCCAAGACTATGAAGATACAAGATTGAAGACTTCGCCCCGTGTCCGCACGGGACTCTCCTTGGCGTGGAAGGCAAGCTTGGCGATACGGATATGTAGATCTCCTACCATTGTAACCGACTCAGGTAACCCTAACCTATCCGTGTCTATATAAACCGAAGGGTTTTAGTCCGTAGGATCTAACAACAATCATACCATACGCTAGCTTCTAGGGTTTAGCCTCCTTGATCTCGTGGTAGATCTACTTGTACTACCCATATCATCAATATTAATCAAGGTGAGTAGGGTATTACTCCATCGAGAGGGCCCAACCTGGGTAAAAACATCGTGTCCCTTGTCTCCTCGTTACCATCCGCCTAGACGCACGCTCGGGACCCTACTCGAGATCCGCCGGTTTTGACAATCGATGGATGCTTTTGCAATTCATATATAAACATTAATTAGTGCACTCCATGTTGTTAGTGTGAAGCACTTTATACATTTATCACTTGCATGGATACATTCCAAATTGCTAGCTACGAAATAAAATACATGTCTAATTCAACATAAAGGGGTTTCAAGATTCAATTCATAGGAAGTGCATTCATCTATTTGAACCCTAGATAATGGCATTTGTAAATCAGATGTAAAAGGGGCATCAATCTTTGTTGTGAGTTTGAACATGGTATATATATTCATACGCATATCTAACTTTTTTTTTGCAACCAAGGAGATTATACCGAACCATGCATGAACCGAGGTAAGTTGCATATTTTTAATATATACTGTACAATGTATTTTAAAATGTACCCCTCCATTCCAAAATAATCGTAGCTTCAGGATTTTCAAGAGTAAAGATTTGTGAAGTTTGACAAATCCTAAAAGTTCAATTCAAGAGAACCGAAAACGTTAATGCTTCGCTCCCAAATATTGAACGGTTACCAATAGGCCTCTCGTCACCCAAACCGCCATGAGACTAATGTTTTGGTGGTAGGAAATTACCGTCCCGACTCGCCCGTAGCCTATCGCCCGATGTGCAAAGGTCTAAACCGTAGGTTTGTAACTTCACCAAGACACCAGTCTCAACCGCCCGAGAAGCATTCATACGCCGGGTGCCTAAACACCCATGCGCCGTCAAATCTATCCCGCCACATTTGGGACACCGACATGACTGTCTCTACCCCAACCCGCAATATGTCCGAATTTTAGATGGGGCAAAGTTTGTAACTTTCCCAAATTTCAAACAAGCGCGCCTCAAACCAAACATTGTTCCCCTTAGTTCCCCGCCAGCCCGCCCCTCCGCTTCCCCACTCATACTCCGTATGCCGAAAACGCCTTCCACCAGCCGTGAAACCCCAACCTCCTCCGCCCTCCACCCCATAGCAGCCAATCCACCGCCGCCTCCTCCATCACGCCGAGCCGGTACCTCGACGCCGCCGTCTAACGCAACCGCAATCGCAACGCCTCAAGGACTTAGTAGTCAAGCCGAGGCAGAGCTGCTCCACGACACCGACGCCGACGCAGCTGTACCGTAACCACTCCGACCATGCCGCCCCGCGCCATCGCTGCGGCTCCACTATCGCAACCGCCCACGGCACCGGAGTTGTTCCCGCCACGCCGCTGCTTGCCGCCGGATCTGCTTCCCGCCACCTGCTGACGGCCACCGCACCACACTCAACAACTTGGCCATGGGTTCGCCCAAGGCTGCACCGCCCTCCACAACTTCTGGTTTCAAATAACAACAAGATCGCCGGAAAATGGAAGGAGGACACAACACCATCGGCATAAAGAGGTACTCTCTTCCTTATTCGTGAAAATCTTACGCCTCCGCCTCACCGTATTCATCCCACTAAAGAAACTAGTTGAGCGCTTTCATCTGATCTTCTTCGTGATACTAAATGCACAAGGTTTCTCCCTTTACTATTTCACCTTTGCTAGAGGTTAGTAGCCCGCCTGGATTTCAATTCATGGTCACGAACCGCAATTAAAAGAAGCAGCACCCGCTTAGGCGCGCGAGCACCTAGTCCGCCTGTTCTCGGGAAGCGCGATCGTTGTCTATCATAGGGGTGGGGTGCAGGAGTTGCTTGCCCGATCCGGAGGTCGGCGGGCTTGAATGGATGGTCGGGGGGTGCTGAGGTCGAGGGAGGGTGCAGGTGGGGAGGAATATCGGGTCGATGGTCGCTTTCGAGGAAGATCGCCAACACCGATCGGATGGAGGTAGATGAAGGCGATCTCCCGCTCTTTGTACATCGGACGGTGCAGAAAAAATGGACTGACCTATTTGCTTTCAATGATCGTTATTTTCATAGAATCTCTGTAGTAATTGAGTGTGCCATGCATGTTGTAGAGCTATCATATGTCTCCGCCATTTATTTCTCACCGACCTGTTATCTCGCTACCTTTACACTGCATTAATTGTGCACACACTTCACCCATACTCACACTATTGTTTTTTTATGCATGGGTATTTCAGACTGACGCAAAGGTTGATGAATGCGTAAAAGAAAAGATGAAGTTGCTCCAAGGTAATTCAAGATAAGCAAGAAGCGCTTCAACGCCTAATGGCTGCAAAGGTCGTGAGTTGGAGACAATAAAAGTAGCTCTACAGCTTGATGATCTCAATTGCCACACACAACCATCCTGTGTGCTTGCTTTAACTTCGCTACTGCCAAATGTGGTTGCATGTTGCATATGGTGTCTAGCTTGTATTGCTTCCAATTTGGTTAAATTGCATCTGCTACTTTACACATTATACCTATGATAATGACATGCCTTCCTGTTTTTGATACATACTACATATGTCTATTAACCATGTTCGTACATCAAACTAATGCTCTTTTGTATCCCTCACAATCACTTATGATGAGACAATCACTGGTGGGTTACCGTGAGACGCCTCTACTCATTTAAAGAGTGCAAAGGTCATCCTCCCCACATGATTCTCAAGAAACAACAAGGCTAAATGAAGATAGTCAATGTAGCTCTCTAGTTGATCACCGCAATTCCCCACACCACCATCGCAGTGCTTGCTCTTACTTGGCAAAGCAGGATATGTGGTTGCATGTTGCATATGGTGTCTACCTTGTAATGCTTCTAATTAGGTAAATTGCATCTCGCTTAGTTAACACATTATACCCGTGAATATTACATGCCTTCCTTTTTTGGTACATACTACGCCTTTCTATTAACCATGTTCTTACATCAAACTACTTCTCTTGTGTATCCCTCATAAATGCTCCTAATTTGTTAAATTGCATCTCCTTAGCTTACACATTATACATGTGAATATGACACGCCTTCTTGTTTTTGGTACATACTACATCCGCCTATCACACCATGTTCTTAAATCAAACTATCGTTTTGTGTATCCAAGCCTATCGCTTATGATGAGACAAATACATGCGGGTTAATATGAGACGCAATACTCTTATAAAGAATGCAATTTCATCCTCTCCACATGATTCTCAAGAAACATCAAGCCTAAATGAAGATATTGAACGTTGTTCAGATTCAAGACAACACTTCCCTACACCACCATCACAGATGCTTGCTCCAACTTCGCAGTAGTGATATGTGGTTGCATGTTGCATACGGTGTCTAGCTTGTAATGCTTCTAATTAGGGTAAATTGCATCTGCTTAGTTTACACACTATACCTGTGAATATGACATGCCTTCCTATTTTTGTACACACTACATCTATGTGTTAACCTTGTTCTTACATGAAACTACCTCTCTCAGATTCTCGCATCAATTACTTACGATGAGTCACCTTTATTCGCTGTATATTGAATATTATTTCTAGCCTGCTGCCATGTATTGCTTCTAATTTGGTCAAATACATTTGTTAGGGCACCCTTTAATTTGGCAGTGATATTGGTTTCATCTTTCATATGGTTTCTAGCTTGCATCGATTCTAATAAGTTCAAGCACCTTGTGCTTACTTTACACTTTATACATCATACATGTCAATATGTCACGCCATTCTGCTTTTTCATACATATTCCATCCTCCTATCATGCGCTGCCTTACATGAAAGTAGTGTTCACAAGATCATGCATCAATAAGTTCTCAAGAGCAAATTTTATTCCTTTTCTTGTGGGTTTGACTTGACAAGGCAAAATCAAGAAAGAGGAAGGAAAAGAGTAAGGAAGGCGATGGTGGTGGTCCTCTCAAAGAACGTAAATGGAGCATCTGCACCGATTCTCCTTGTACCGATAGTGCATTACATGGTCCAAGTCTCCGCCTCCCCTACTCCACCATCCAAGGTGCTTGCTCTAACTTGGCAAAGGTGGATATCTGTTGCATGTTGCATATGGTGTCTAGCTCAGATTGTTCCTAATTAGTGTAAATCGATTCGCTTAGCTTACACATGATACATGTGAATATGACACGCTTCCTGCTTTTGGTACATACTATATCTGTTCATCACACCATGTTCTTACATGAAACTACTCTTCTTGTGTATCCCTGATCAATCACTTATGATGGGACACCTTGTTGGCAGTGATATTGGTTTGTGTCTTGAATATGATTTCTAGCATGTATTGCTTCTAGTTTGATGAACGCCACCTATGACGAGACAGCTTTTAACTTGGCAGAGTGATATTGATTGCACCTTCCATATGGTGTCTTGCAGTGTTTCTAATATGTTGAATTGCCTTCGCTTAGTTACCACATCTTAGGTGTGAATATGTCAAGTCATCCATTTTTTCGTACATATTCCATCCTCATATCATGACTTTGCCTTTCATCGAGTAGTGTTCACAAGATTATGCATGAATGAGTTTTGAAGAGCTAATGATATTCCTTTTCTTGTCGGTATGACCTCGTAATGCAAAATCAATAAAGTCAAGGAAATTGGCAAGGCATTGGATGATGGTGGTCCTTCCGAGCAACTGAAATGGAGGTTATCTACATATTCTACTCCGCCATCCTCCCAACAAGATTCGCAAGACAACACATTGGTAGACAACAACGAGCTGTGTAGATGATGAGCACATCTCCCTACTCCACCATCACAGTGCTTGCTCTAACTTGGCACTATTATATGTGGTTCCATGTTGCGATGATGTCTAGCTTGTATTGCATCCGCATAGATTACAACTTATACCGCAACGCATCACTTACCCATAAGACACATTTAACTTGGGACTATGATGTAGGTTGCATCTTGCATTGTCTTCTAGCTTGTACCGCTTCTAATTTCTTGAAATGGCACTTACGACGAGACACTTTTTACCCGATAGAGTGATATTGGTTGCATGTTCATATGGTGCCTAGCTTTCATTTCTTCTAATTTTGTTGAAATGCCTTTCGCCATCGTTTTTTCATACATATTCCATCCTCCTATCATACGTGTGAATATGAAACGCTGTTTTTTTGTATATATTCCATCCTCCCCGCGCTTGCCTTACATCAAAGTAGTGTTCGTCTCAGATCATGCATCAACCAGTTATGCAGAGCTAATTTTATTCATCTTCTTGTGGTTTTGACTTCATAAGGCAATATCGAAAATAGGAAGGAAAAGAGTGTTAGGGATGTTGGTGGTATTCCGACCGACGCAAACAGAGACTCTCTAGATTTGCCACGCTATTGCTAATGAAGTTGAAGTCCCAAGTCTACATGATGAGTTCATCTCCAGACTCCACCATCGCAGTGCTTGCTCTAAGTTGACAAAGTGATAATTGGTTTCATGTTGCATATGTTGTCTAGCCTGTATTTCTTCTATTTTGATTAAATTGCACCTGCCGAGTTTATACGTTATACATGTGCATATGACATGGCTTTCTCGTCTAGAATACACGCTTCTATCTATCATACCATGTTCTTACATCAAAGTACTGCTGTTGTGTATCCCGCATCAAGAACTCATGATTGGACGCTTAACATGGCAGTTTGATAGTGGTTGCATCTTGCATTGATTTCTACGTTGTAACGCTTCTAATTTTTCGAATTGCCACTTATGACAAGACACTTTTAACTTGGCAGAGTAATATTGGTTGCATCTTTCATATGGTGTCTAGCTTGCATTACTTCTATTTTCTTGAAAATCCTTCCGCTTAGTTTGCACATCGTAGCTGTGAATATGTCATGTCGCCCTGCTTTTTTTACATATTCCATCCTCATACGGTTGTCTTACATCAAAGTATTGCTTGTCTCAGATTATGCATCAATGAGTTCAAGAGTGATTTTATTCTTTTGTGTTGTGGGTACAGCTTGACATGGCAAAGTCAAAAAGAGCAAGGAAAATAATATAGTAGGGAGGTCATACTCGTCGGGTGAAACGGAAAAGGCTCTCCCACGAGATTTTGCTGGTACTTATAGTGCAAGAGAAGGTTCAAGTCCACCGCTAAATCTACAAACACAAGATCACCGCTTCCACCAGCTGCAGATCCGCTTCAACTGCATCAAAGATCTCAACTAGTTACTCGCTCGCTTGATCCGAATCGCCAGCCCCAAGCTGCCTTCACACCTAACACTTCTTCCAAGCATTGTTGACACAACAGACTTGGCAAGATCAGATGAACCTCATGAGCATCAACATCAAGACGGTACTGACCGAGTCAAGTTGCGCTTGCATGCTCCTTTATATGTACTCTCACGCTTGATGTACGCTAACACTTTCCATATTCGTTGTTGAACTAGCACCACGGCGCAAGCGGAAATGTACATCGTGGATAATGCTTGATGATTAACAAAATCTAAAGGAGGAAGAATGGAGATCCATTTTGAGGCAGGTTTAAAAGGCCACGGATGCTACAGAGTCACCAAGTTAGTATCGAGGCAGCCGCTGTCGTTAGGTGTCATGCGCGATCCTCCCAACGTGGATCCAAAGACAAGAATGAGAAAGACAATACCTAGTTTAACACCTTCCTTGACCATTTATCTGTAAGTAATGTTATTCATCGCAATTAGTAATATTGTCTTGCTCATCCCATACTTTCTAGCTTCCTCCTAATAAGACTCACATTCTTTTTCAACAGATGAGGTTCAAGTTGATCCGAAAGATGATGCAACTAAACAAGCATGCACTCATGTTTTTCACCGCTCATGACAAAGATCGGTACCACCTTAGAAAATCTCACTTTGAAGGCAAGGCTAACAATGAAATCGCCCAAACATCTCCAAAGGGAATATATTACGATGAAGACCGACAACCTCATTAAACACCGGTCCGATCCAAAGTATCGTAGGCTATATGTATTTGATCAAACCACATATTGAACTTGTATTTATGTATGTGCCTTACAAGTGTATCTTCTTCTAGGCTAACTGCTTGAAGAACAAAACCAACCGCTCTAAAGTGAAATTCCAACAGACAACAGATCTCATAGCTATATTGCACATCGCGAGGCTCTTGTAAATAGCTGCTACTTCCTTCTTTTTTGTGCCATATTATCGTATCTATATTGACTTGTTCCAAATACAGCGGAAAGCCCGTATGACCAAAAAGAACCTGAACCAATGCAGGTAAATCTTCAAGGATTGCCACACCAACAAGATGAAGGGCATGAGCACACCAGCCTCAAGCCGCCGTTGTAAGTCCTTACCTCCTCCTGCCTTGAACTGATTGGTACTGTGATGTGTTCATTTAACTACTTGGTTTGCAGCCAATGTCGCTACTCTGCTCACTTTTATACACGCTTGTCTTAACGTATCATTTCACCTTACATGGTTTAAAAGAGATGAAGGATATTCTTTGGTCTTGATCTATAATATAGTTGTTATGTTCATGTGCACACAATGATAAAATAGCCTGTTTGTTTTATATCTGTTTGCCCATGATATGAATGATGTCATACTATGTTCATCCTACTTTAAACCATGTCTCTTTATCCTTAGATGTCAACGAATGTGAGGAAATAGACAATACAAGAGGCATGCTACATGGACATATGTTTCAAAAGTGATTTTATTATGTAGTTGGCACTACAATACATGCTAATGTATTACAAGAGTTCACCAAAATAAGTTATGTATAAACATTTAACCTACTTTGTTTGTTTTTATCTCATTATTAACTCACCGGTACACTAATCTACAAGTTCAAACTTTCGTGAAGCTATGGAACAAATGATTGAACAACCACAACCACCAAGGTGACGAGGCTACTACAGCACAATGTCACCTCTTGCTGCAAAGCGTTAGTATCTCTCCACTAACCGTGCAAAAAGCACCTTCCTCGTAATTCGGGTTGGTTGTCAAGGTAACCTCGCCTAAATCGCCATCGAACAAAATCTTCCTGCTAGATGAGTGATATATCTGTGCTCCGCATACAAGTCCAATCCCTAATGGACGTTGTTTCGAAACAAGAATAGTGGTTGAGAAATGCCGCAAGATATGAATGGTTTTGAAACCGACTATCGACATTCGCTTCGTTGTTGAAGAGCAATGGCGAAAAAGTGGAGATCGTGTTGCTCCATCGATTCTACACCAAACATTAGCACTCAGGTCAAATGATCTGTGCTTCTATACATATGATGGTGCTTTTATCCGAAGGATCAGAACTTTATGCCAACAAAGCGCTTTTGTTGTATGATTGAATTTATTTTGTTGTGATACAACATTTATGATGCTGCCACAGCATCGCAGTAATTATGACGCTATTTTTGTATAGTGTAGGTTTATCTTAGTAATGTATTCGGACGAAAGCTTCAGAGGAGCCCAACATGCCAACATTCGCCGGGCCCATTCCAATTGGGCTAAAACGACACGGGCCTAAATTGGCATGTAGCCCACCAAAATATCTCGGATTAAATTAGCATAAGCTTTCAAATTTTTCTCGTAGGCTCGTGCTCATAGTGGGCCTTTAATGTGCCTAAACATAATTTGGGCCTCAAGAAAAGTAGGCCGCTTACAGTGTAAATATGTCGAGCCCATAAAAACATGGGCCTTTAATAGACCGAAGTGAGATTGGGCCCGACAGCCAAATAACCCATCGGGCTTAGCAGTCAAATGGTGGCCCATTTAGCATGCGGATATTTGACAGTCAAATTGACGGTCAGAAATGCGCCGACCTAATACATGGGCCTTTAACAGCCGGAAGTTCGGTCAAGCTAGATTATCGCTATTTTATATGGGCCGTTAATGGGCCCGATATGACGTTGGGACACATATGGCCCATGGTTTACGTCCGCGTTAACGGGCCGAAAATGACAACAGTCGAAAGTGGGCCAAATCAGAGTGGGCCTCTAATGTCAATGACGACATGGTCAATATGACCCAAATCCTTCATGGTCGCTTATGGGCTGAAAGTTTTGATGGCTCAGAATGGGCCCAAATGAAGTTTGACCTTTAACAGCCGGAATACACCGGCCGCATTCGCCCAATTACTTAGCGGATCGTTAACGGGCCGGCGACCATGGGCCGATTGATGACAAGTTTAGACCAGGCCGCTGACGGGCCGATTTGATAGAGAATGTTGGGTTTTAGCCGGGTCGCCCATTATGGTCTCGCAGAATCTTGTGGGTTTTAGTGGGCCGCCCATTGTGGTCCGCAAAATCTTGTGGGTTTTTAGATGGGCCGACCCATTATGGTCCGCTAAATTTTGTGGGTTTTAGTCGGGCCGCCCATTATGGTCCGCTAAATCTTATGGGCCTTCGCTGGGCCGCCCATTTAAACTTTAGGGCCACTTTTGGGCCGGTCCACGGTCAACATATCATAGGCCCATCTCGACTGCTGATGAGTGACACCTGTGCCAACGCCGAGCTGGCACGTGGATCCGTCAGCCAATGAGAATTTTACATGTGGAAAATCGGCATTGGTCGTGGCTGTTAACGGGTGTTGGGGAACGTTGCAGAAAATTAAAAAATTTCCTACGGTTTCACCAAGATCCATCTATGAGTTCATCTAGCAACGAGTCATGGGAGAGTGATTGCATCTACATACCATGTAACATCCCAAATTTTGGAATGTTAATATAATTAATTGAATTGTTTGTTTGTTTGCTTGAGTGAATTAAACTTGAGTGAAATTTGAACCTTTCAAAAACTTTTGAATGAGAGGGAATAAAATGACTTTCCCCTTCTCGGTAAATTCAAATTCATCCTATTAAAATCAATGAGAGAAGATGACATGACTTCTTCAACTATAAAGAATTTGAACGGAGTTTTGCAATTTAATTCTTTCAAATATTTGCACTTGCTTCTATTTTCTTCCCCAGAAATACCTCGAAAATAAATTCTTGCAAGCAAGAAAGAGCGGAGGAAAATGACCTCCAAAA
Source organism: Aegilops longissima (assembly GCA_021605205.1). Lineage (NCBI taxonomy): Eukaryota > Viridiplantae > Streptophyta > Magnoliopsida > Poales > Poaceae > Aegilops > Aegilops longissima. Next base: position 483,931,025 of record CM038677.1, on the reverse strand, counting down.
TCAGGGGCATTTTTGAAAATATTTGAGCCAAGAAAACCAAAGTTTTTATTTAAAAATTATTTGCAAAAAGAAATAAAGCCTTTAGGGATTTTCTGAAAAACATTTTTTAGGTTTTATTTTGGCCGTGGAATAATGCTCATCATCTACATTTTATTTTTCTGATAATTTTAGTATATAAAACTCTTTATTCCAATTGATTTGATTTCCTTTTATTGTTTTTGTTTCCTAATTTTAAAAATAGGAATGGAATCGCTTTTATTAGGAAAACCTGCTGGCCCATTAAGCACTTTCCTATTCTAGCCCAACAAGAGATCATCTCCTTCCTCTGTTTCCTCTCACGTTACAGAAGCTTTCCATGTCCATGGAGACAGGAAATCTCCACCTTCCCGATCTCCTCGCTTTTCCATCCCAGCGCCTCCCGAGACCGCCTATAAAACCCCCTCCTCTCCTCGCTCCATTTTTCCCATCACCACGCCTCCCTGCCCGTAGCCTTCTCACCACCGCCCTCCTTTTCCTGCCTAGAACGCCACCAGAGCTCTCCTGAACCTCCCATCGCCCAGCGCCACCTCCCAAGCGCTGATCCTCCTCCGCCACCCCCACCTCGCCGGGCACCTCGCCGCCGAGCAGCCTCCACATCGCTGCCTCCTTCCTGCCATCTCTGCCTCACGACAGGTAACTCTGCTGTTTTCAGATTTATTCCTGCAACAGATTTAGTTCCGTTTTGTTTAGCCTATAACTTTTGATCTAGAAGTCCAATGATGCTGATTCTTTTTATGCTAGATCACAATTTTCTTGTAGTTTCCAAAAATATATAATTTGTCTATGTTTGATTTATAAAATTGAGTTATATCAGATTTGAATTAAAGCTTGTTTTGCTTATTCCGGGAGTTTAAAAATAGATTTTATTTAATTCTTTTTGCTCCTAGTTGCTTAATGAAATATTTTCTGTTTAGTTAACATAAAACCATGATTAGGTGATGTTAAGAAATTTTGTTATATAAAACTATTTTTGTTGTTATTTGAAGTAGGAAAACTTGAGTTGTTTTTCTTTAAGTTTTCCTTTGGGTTTTGCTTTGTTGGTTTTGTGTGTTACTTTGTTATGTTATTGTGTTAAGTGATGTTATGCTATGTGCTTATTCTAGTTATTGTTTGCCTCGTAGAATTTCCGGAGTGCGAAGATTGCTACTACGAAACCCTAGTTTTCGAAGATCATCAACAAGGCAAGTTCACTTTGACCATGTTTTCATACCTATGTTTTATTGCATTTAGTGGCACCATTGCAACCACCCCTCAGTAGTGTTGTTGAATCCTTGTAGTTGAGTAGTATGCATGAGGTAGGAACCCACCCCCTGTTACCAAGCCGGGACGATATTTTATTTAATGCTACGCTATAGTAGACGGGTTTGGTATGAGTGCTCGGAGTGGTGTGAGAATGGAGGATCTACGCCATTGACGATAACACCATGATGAAAGCTGCAAGGACTGCATCTTCAAGGCCTCAAGACTTCAAGACTCGAGACAAGAATTCAATACACGCCATCGGGTGAAGGATTTGTTGACGGCACCCCGAGAAACCAGTGGTTGGCCGATGCATGGAGAAGCGCCATGACATCTTGCGGAAAGCTTCACCCTGCACTCAAAGAGACGGAAGAATACTTCACGCCTCGAAGCTTACCCGCAACCGCAAGTCATTATGGGCTCGCTTGGTTGACCTTAGTTGTGACTCTAGCTGGGACGGTGCTAGCAGATGTAGAACTACGGTAGGATTGGATGGGTACTGACAAAGGGTCGAGGAACTTTTGAAGACCATGTTTCGATCATCTTGTTCTCAAACACTCAAGCGCGAGAACGTAAAAGAGGGATCGAATCTTGCGGGTAAAGTGTACAAACCTCCGCAGAGGGTTAAAACCTAATCGATTAGCCGTGTCCCCCGTTACGACAATTTGAGCATCCGGACTTGGATCTATTTCGAACTCTCAACACCGGATTGATAACTTAATTGTGGGCAACAGATGATGATTTTGGGTTATGAGACATCGGTTGGCGGAACCATGTCATGATAGAAAACTCCATAGTACAGGCTTCATTTTATTCCTTTGATGTAGGTAAAATAAAACTAGCTTTTACGCAAACAAAACTCAGATACAGAGCCACAAAGCCATACCGCATATAGTATAGTTTATCATCTGTTTTATCTTATTGTGATCTTGCCGTACATTCAATGTATCGATTTACACGGCTGCAACGTATCATGTTGCAGATATTTCCTCGATTTAGTAAGAGTTACGATATAGGGTTACGGTCTACACTCAACCTGCCGATGGCGCTGATGGGACTCCACACCCGCTTGATTGTTTCCGTGATTATTATGAGGTATATATCATTTTACGTTATTTATACATGTGATTGCACTTTGATATATACATTGATGTACTGTAAAGCAAAGATACTGATCTAGGGATGGCATAAGAATACGTAGGCTTGACTGCCTCGAGGTCGGGTCGCCATGATATGGTATCAGAGCACATGTTGACTGTAGGACGTGACCCTAGAAATCGGAAAGCCCCTAGGACAGGATATCTCAAAAAAACTTTATTTACAAAAAGACTCTTACTTCTCATCTTTTCTGATTTTATCAAATAGACACTCTCACCTCAATAGTTAGAATATACCATATCCTTTGATCACCCGGAGGATCAACTGAAGACACTCCAAGAAGGATTAGATATCGGAGAACTGATGACCACTTCAGAGTAAAGAGGATTTCACCATGTATTAGAAGAATTGAAGTACAACAGTTGAAGACTCCGAAGACTAGAAGAATTTGAAGAATCTGAAGAATTATTTGACCTTTAGAAGACCAAACCCCTGTTACACACTTACGTTAGATGCATTTATTTGTGAGCTGTCATTTGTTTGATGTTTTCCACAGCCACAAAGTAAAACTTGTTTCTTCAAAAACTATTGTTTGTATTGTGTGTATATCCTCCCCACCTCTCTCATATCTCAATCCCAAAACTTTTGGACCCTATAGTTGATGAATGAAGTTGGACTGATATTCTTCGATCAAGACTCACCGGAGGCGAGCTATGGATTCGTAACATGGAGAATCACTTTGGGAGCAATTTGGTTTCAAGGAAGAATGAAGTATCTTACGCCTCCAAGATTTTGAAGGAAGTGCTGCAACATGGTGGCAGATGCATCAAGCTATACAGGATGGAATGGAGCAAAGACTTGAAAGAATTCAAGAAGACTCGACAAGATCTCGCCTTATCCGGAAGCAACATGATACACCAAGAAATAAACCTTGTGCCTGCAAGATTTATGGAGAAATAGGACACACCTGTGGGGAACACAAGGATGGATGCCTCATTGTGAGGAGAAACACCCAAATTGAGGAATGCCCAACTAGTAAGGTGACTTGTTTCTTGTGTGAAGGAACCACCCACTACCCGACTCAGTGTTACGCTTACTCCCATGGTGCAACAAAGTATTCAGGAGCAGGAAGAAGGAATAAAAGAAGCCCTCCGAGAAGTTATGAAAGAACCAAAGGATGAAGGAATGTGTTGAAGACCTTGATGGAGAAGGCCTCAACAGATTTTACTCAAATGCCTGCTATTCATGTGGAGAAGAAGGAAAATTTTCACAAGATTGCACCAAGGAAAGAAAAGAGTATCCGGATACTTACCGACGGAAGCAATAGAGTTTGAATCCACAGGAATAGAAGGTTTGATCGTAACTAAGAAACCTGTGAAGAGAAAACAAAGACACCCTCGTAACAACCCAATTTCTGCAAATAGGGACAAGAGTCATATTACCTGTTTTGAATGTAAGGACGCCGGGCATTATGCCAATCATTGTCTCGAAGGAAGCAAGGAACTCAAGGAGCAGTGCACCATCTCCAAGAAGCCCAAAGACTTATCGAAAGTCATTTGTTTTCGCTGCAAGGAAGCAGGACATTATGCTACTAAATGTTCCGACAAGATGAAAGCCGAGCTGAGTAGTTGGAATTTTGATATTGGTAATAAGTGTAGTAGGAAGCTGGACAAAATAAGTTGGAGTTTTATTTTGATATGATGGTATGAAGAAACAGAGTACTACTGGATTTAAGGAGGTGTAACAAGAGAGTTACTCCAAGGATGAGTTAAAGCTGCACTAGTGTTGAAGTGGGCCATAACCCATGTGCCTGTGAATTTGAAAGGAACTGATGTAACCTTGATAAAGGAATAAATTGGAGGAACTGCAGTCCAATCAGCATACGCTTCATAGGAGATTACGAAAAACCTGAGAGTGGTGAAGTAACGATAGATGTTCTGTTTGGCATGCAGAAACTATGGATTTATACGAACTCAGTTCGAGAAGAGAAATTCTGCAATGCTTGTGAGTATGCCCAAATGTTAGAATACGTGATTCGATATTTACGTATGTGGTAATGATTCAAGTACGGGATGGATTGGCCCCCATACCGGAGACTTCTATCATGAACTATCATATATTGATGGAAAATCAGAGAGCCTTGAAAAACTTAGAAGAGTGTCGACGCGATAAGCCATAAAACCCTAGAATGGTAGGACGATGGAACCCTTTACAGCAAACCGCTACAATCGAGGATATACGTGAAGTTCAACCTGCACCCGCTTTCTGCAGGAGAAAACCATAAATTGTAGACCACCATGAGTGTTTCGATAGTTGTTTAGAATGGACACAGCACTCCATCAGCTAAGAAGATCCAGCACTCTGGATTTAACTTCAACTTTGACGAACCGACCCAAGCTTTTGAGGAAAACTCTATGCCTCCGATGTAAGAGCTTTAATGAAGGAGCTATTGTAAGATATGTGAAGAGACATACATTGTCAGCCCTCCAGAGGAAATATCTGAGTTTATTGGAACCATGACCTTGTTTTTAAGTGTGGTAGCACCCCTGACCTTTCTGACCAAGACTTTTGTTAGTAGACCCCCAACCCCTAACCTTTTCTTGCTAGCCTCTTCGAATCTCGAGGACGAGATTCATTTTAAGTGTGGTAGGTTTGTAACATCCCAAATTTTGGAATGTTAATATAATTAATTGAATTGTTTGTTTGTTTGCTTGAGTGAATTAAACTTGAGTGAAATTTGAACCTTTCAAAAACTTTTGAATGAGAGGGAATAAAATGACTTTCCCCTTCTCCGGTATCAAATTCATCCTATTAAAATCAATGAGAGAAGATGACATGACTTCTTCAACTATAAAGAATTTGAACGGAGTTTTGCAATTTAATTCTTTCAAATATTTGCACTTGCTTCTCTATTTTTCTTCCCCGAGAAATACCCCGAAAAATAAATTCTTGCAAGCAAGAAAGAGCGGAGGAAAATGACCCTCCAAAATCAGGGGCATTTTTGAAAATATTTGAGCCAAGAAAAACCAAAGTTTTTATTTAAAAATTATTTGCAAAAAGAAATAAAGCCTTTAGGGATTTTCTGAAAAACATTTTTTTTAGGTTTTTATTTTGGCCGTGGAATAATGCTCATCATCTACATTTTATTTTTCTGATAATTTTAGTATATAAAAACTCTTTATTCCGAATTGATTTGATTTCCTTTTATTGTTTTTGTTTCCTAATTTTAAAATAGGAATGGAATCGCTTTTATTAGGAAAACCTGCTGGCCCATTAAGCACTTTCCTATTCTAGCCCAACAAGAGATCATCTCCTTCCTCTGTTTCCTCTCACGTTACAGAAGCTTTCCATGTCCATGGAGACAGGAAATTCCACCTTCCCGATCTCCCTCGCTCTTTCCATCCCAGCGCCCCCGAGACCGCCTATAAACCCCCTCCTCTCCTCGCTCCATTTTTCCCATCACCACGCCTCCCTGCCCGTAGCCTTCACCACCGCCCTCCTTTTCCTGCCTAGAACGCCACCAGAGCTCTCCGAACCTCCCATCGCCCAGCGCCACCTCCCAAGCGCTGATCCTCCTCCGCCACCCCCACCTCGCCGGCGACTCGCCTCGCCGAGCAGCCTCCACATCGCTGCCTCCTTCCTGCCATCTCTGCCTCACGTACAGGTAACTCCGCTGTTTTCAGATTTATTCCTGCAACAGATTTAGTTCCGCTCTTGTTTAGCCTATAACTTTTGATCTAGAAGTCCAATGATGCTGATTCTTTTATGCTAGATCACAATTTTCTTGTAGTTTCCAAAAATATATAATTTGTCTATGTTTGGATTTATAAAATTGAGTTAGATCAGATTTGAATTAAAGCTTGTTTTGCTTATTCCGGAGTTTAAAAATAGATTTTATTTAATTCTTTTTGCTCCTAGTTGCTTAATGAAATATTTTCTGTTTAGTTAACATAAACCATGATTAGGTGATGTTAAGAAATTTTGTTATATAAAACTATTTTTGTTGTTATTTGAAGTAGGAAAACTTGAGTTGTTTTTCTTTAAGTTTTCCCTTTGGGTTTTGCTTTTGTTGGTTTTGGTGTGTTACTTTGTTATGTTATTGTGTTAAGTGATGTTATGCTATGTGCTTATTCTAGTTATTGTTTGCCTCGGTAGAATTTCCGGAGTGCGAAGATTGCTACTACGAAACCCTAGTTTTCGAAGATCATCAACAAGGCAAGTTCACTTTGACCATGTTTTCATACCTATGTTTTATTGCATTTAGTGGCACCATTGCAACCACCCTCAAGAGTGTTGTTGAATCCTTTGTAGTTGAGTAGTATGCATGAGGTAGGAACCCACCCCTGTTACCAAGCCCGGACGATATTTTATTTAATGCTACGCTATAGTAGACGGGTTTGGTATGAGTGCTCGGAGTGGTGTGAGAATGGAGGATCTACGCCATTGACGATAACACCATGATGAAAGCTGCAAGGACTGCATCTTCAAGGCCTCAAGACTTCAAGACTCGAGACAAGAATTCAATACACGCCACTGGGTGAAGGATTTGTTGACGGGCACCCTGGAGAAACCAGTGGTTGGCCGATGCATGGAGAAGCGCCATGACATCTTGCGGAAAGCTTCACCTGCACTCAAAGAGACGGAAGAATACTTCACGCCTCGAAGCTTACCTGTGCAACCGCAAGTCATTATGGGCTCGCTTGGTTGACCTTAGTTGTGACTCTGGCTGGGACGGTGCTAGCAGATGTAGAACTACTAGAGGATTGATGGGTACCGGACAGTGGTCGAGGAACTCTTTGAAGACCATGTTTCGTCATCTTGTTCTCAAACACTCAAGTGCGAGAACGAAAAGAGGGATCGAATCTTGCGGGTAAAGTGTACAAACCTCTGCAGAGGGTTAAAACCTAATCGATTAGCCGTGTCCCCGGTTACGGACAATTTGAGCATCTGGACTTGGATCTATTTCGGAACTCTCAACACCGGATTGATAACTTAATTGTGGGCAACAGATGATGATTTTGGGTTATGAGACATCGGTTGGCGGAACCATGTCATGATAGAAAAACTCCATAGTACAGGCTTCATTTTATTCCTTTGATGTAGGTAAAATAAAACTAGCTTTTACGCAAACAAAACTCAGATACAGAGCCACAAAGCCATACTGCATATAGTATAGTTTATCATCTGTTTTATCTTATTGTGATCTTGCCGGTACATTCAATGTAATCGATTTACACGGCTGCAACGTATCATGTTGCAGATATTTCCTCGACGAGTAAGAGTTACGATACAGGTTACGGTCTCACACTCAACCTGCCGATGGCGCTGATGGGACTCCACACCCGCTTGATTGTTTCCGCTGATTATTATGAGGTATATATCATTTTACGTTATTTATACATGTGATTGCACTTTGATATATACATTGATGTACTGTAGGTGCCAAAGATACCGATCCAGTGGATGGCACAAGAATACGTAGACTTGACCGCCCCGAGGTCGGGTCGCTACATACCACTTGTAGATCGCAGGGAAGCGCTTCAATGGAACGGGATGATGGAGTCGATCGCCGTGATTCAGATCACCGATGACCTAGTGTTGAACGGATAGCACCTCCGCTGCTCAACACACGACGGAGCGGATGACGCCTCCTCCTTCTTGATCCAGCAAGGGGAAGGAGAGGTTGATGATGATCCAGCAGCACGACGACGTGGGCAGGTGGATGCAGCAGAACTCCCAGCAGGCTTCGCCAAGCAACCACGGGAGGAGGAGGTGTTGGGAGGTGGAGGCGCCAGGCTTATGGTGGCCACCCCTCCCTCCCTCCCTTTATATAGGTGCAAGAGAGGGGAGGGTCAGCCTTGCCCCTTCCTCCAAGGAAGGGTGCGCCAAGAGGGGGGGGAGGAGTCCATCTCCCAAGGCACCCTGAGGTGCCTTCCCACTTTGGACTCTCCTTTTTCTTATATCTTGGCGCATGGGCCTTTGGCTGGTGCCCTTGGCCCATATAGGCCAAGGCGCACTTCTACAGCCCATGTGCCCCCCGGCAGGTGGACTTCTGTGGACCCCCGACCCCTTTCGCACTCCCAGATAATACCGATAACGCCAAACTTTTCCTACACCAAAATAAGACTTCCTATATATAATCTTTACCTCCGACCATTCCGAACTCCTCGTGATGTCCGGATCTCATCCGGACTCAACAACATTCGCTTTGCTGCATACTCATATTCATACAACCCTAGCGCCACCGAACCTTATGTGTAGACCCTACGGTTCGGGAGACATGCAGATATGACCGAGACGGATCTCGGCAATAATCAACAGCGGATCTGGATACCCATGTTATTCTACATGCTCCTCGATGATATCATCGGATGAACCACGATGTCGAGGATTCAATCAACCCCAGATACTATTCCCTTTGTCAATCGGTATTTTACTTGCCCGAGATTCGATCGCCGGTATCCCAATACCTCGCTCAATCTCGCTGCGGCAAGTCACTTTGCTCGCACTGAATGCATGATCCCGTGACCAAACACTTGGTCACTTTGAGCTCATTATGATGATGCACTACCGAAAGGGCCCAAGGATACCTCTCCGTCATAAGGAGTGACAAATCCCAGCCTCGATCCGTGTCAACCCAATGTACACTTTTGGAGATACTTGTAATGCACCTTTATAGTCACCCAGCCACGCCAGGACGCTTGGTACACCCAAAGCACTCCTACGGTATCCGGAGTTACACGATCTCATGGTCTAAGGAAGAGATACTTGACATTGGAAAAGCTCTAGCAAAACGAACTACACGATCTTGTGCTATGCTTAGGATTGTCTTGTCCATCACATCATTCTCCTAATGATGTGATCCCGTTATCAATGACATCCAATGTCCATAGTCAGAAACCATGACTATCTCTTGATCAACGAGCTAGTCAACTAGAGGCTCACTAGGACATATTGTGGTCTATGTATTCACACGTATTACGATTTCCTGATAATACAATTATAGCATGAATAAAAGACAATTATCATGAACAAGGAAATATAATAATAATACTTTTATTATTGCCTCTAGGGCATATTTCCAACAGTCTCCCACTTGCACTAGAGTCAATAATCTAGTTACATTGTGATGAATCAACACCCATAGAGTTCGTGTTGATCATGTTTTGCTCATGAAGAGGTTTAGTCAACGGATCCATGACATTCAGATCCGTATGCACTTTGCAAATTTCAATGTCCCCATCTTGAACATTTTCACGAATGGAGTTGAAGCGACGCTTGATGTGCTGGTCTTCTTGTGAAACCTGGGCCCTTGGCAAGTGCAATAGCTCCAGTGTTTTCACAGAAGAGTTTGATCGGCCCGCGCATTGGGTATGACTCCTAGGTCGGTGATGAACTTCTTCACCCAAATTGCTTCATGTGCTGCCTCCGAGGCTGCCATGTACTCCGCTTCACATGTAGATCCCGCCACGACGCTTCGCTTGCAGCTGCACCAGCCATCGCTTCCACCATTTAACATATACACGATCCGGTTTGTGACTTTGAGTCATCCAGATCTGTGTCGGCTAGCATCGACGTAACCCTTTACGACGAGCTCTTCATCACCTCCATAAACGAGAAACATGTCCTTTGTCCTTTTCGTACTTCAGGATATTCTTGACCATCGTCCAGTTGTTCCTTGTCGGGATTACTTTGGTACCTTCCTACCAAACTTACGGCAAGGTTTACATCAGGTCCGTACACAAGATGGCATACATAATAGATCCTATGGCTGAGGCATAGGGATGACACTCATCTCTTCTTTATCTTTGTCAGTGGTCGGGCATTGAGCCGAGCTCAATTTCACACCTTGCAAAATAGGCAAGAACCCTTTCTTGACTGATCCATTTTGAACTTCTTCAAAATCTTATCAAGGTATGTGCTTTGTGAAAGACCTATGAGGCGCCTCGATCTATCCCTATAGATTTTGATGCCTAATATGTAAGCAGCTTCTCCAAGGTCCTTCATTGAAAAACTCTTATTCAAGTAGGCCTTAATGTTGTCCAAAAGTTCTATATCATTTCCCATCAAAAGTATGTCATCTACATATAATATGAGAAATGCTACAGAGCTCCCACTCACTTTCTTGTAAACGCAGGCTTCTCCATAAGTCTCAAGATAAACCCAAACGCTTTGATCATCTCATCAAAGCGAATGTTCCAACTCCGAGATGCTTGCACCAGCCCATAAATGGATCGCTGGAGCTTGCATACCTTGTTAGCATTCTTAGGATCGACAAAACCTTCCGCTGCATCATATACAGCTCTTCCTTAAGATAACCGCTAAGGAATGCCGCTTTGACGCCCATCTGCCATATCTCATAATCATAGTATGCGCATTTGCTAACATGATTCGGACGGACTTAAGCTTCGCCACGGAGAGAAAGTCTCATCGTAGTAAATCCCTTGAACTTGTCGATAACCCTTAGCGACAAGTCGAGCTTTATACATGGTAACATTACCATCCGCGCTCCGCCTTCTTCTTAAAGATCCATTTGTTTTCTATCGTCACGATCATCGGGCAAGTCTGTCAAAGTCCATACTTTGTTTTCATACATGGATCCTATCTCAGATTGCATGGCTTCAAGCCATTTGTTGGAATCTGGGCCCGCCATCGCTTCTTCATAGTTCAAGGTTCACCGTTGTCAACAACATGATTTCCAGACAGGGTTGCTGCATCACTCGGTGCGGAACGTGTCCTAGTGGACCTACGGTTCAAGAGCAACTTGATCCAAGTACCTTGATGATCATCATTAATTTCTCTCCAGCCGGTGTAGGCACCACAGAACATTTTCCGAGCTGCACTACTTTCCGTTCAAGAGGTAGTACTTCATCGTGTTCTACTTTCCTCCCACTTACTCCTTTCGAGAGAAACTTTTTCCGTAAAGGATCCGTTTGGCAACAAAGATCTTGACTTCGGATCTAAGGTAGAAGGTATACCCAATGGTTACCTTAGGGTATCCTATGAAGACGCATTTTTCGACTTGGGTTCGAGCCAGTTGAAGTTTCTTGACATAAGCATCGATCCCCAAACATTTAGAAACGATAGCTTAGGTTTCTTCCCAAACCATAATTCATACGGTGTTGTCTCAACGGATTTAGACGGTGCCCTATTTAAAGTGAATGTAGCTGTCTCTAGAGCGATCCCCAAAATGATAGCGTAATCAAGAAGAGACATCATAGATCGCACCATATCCAATAGAGTGCGATTACGATGTTCGACACACCGTTACCGAGGTGTTCCAGCGGCGTGAGTTGTGAAACGATTCCACATTTCCTTAAGTGTGTACCAAATTGTGACTTAAATATTCTCCTCCATGATCTGATCGCAAGAATTTTATCTTTCGGTCACGTTGATTCTCTACTTCATTATGAAATTCCTTGAACTTTTCAAAGGTCTCAGATTTGTGTTTCATCAAGTAGACATACCCATATCTACTCAAGTCATCAAGTGAGAGTGAGAACATAACGATATCCTCCATGAGCCTCAACACTCATTGGACCGCATACATCGGTATGTATGATTTCCAATAAGTTGGTTGCTCGCCCATTGTTCCGAGAATGTAGTCTTGGTCATCTTGCCCATGAGGCATGGTTCGCATGTGTCAAATGATTCATAATCGAGAGACTCTAAAAGTCCATCAAGATGGAGCTTCTTCATGCGCTTGACACCAATGTGACCATATGGCAAGTGCACAAGTATGTGGGACTATCGTTATCAACTTTACATCTTTTGGTATTCACACTATGAACATGTGTAACATTACGCTCGAGATTCATTAAGAATAAACCATCGACCATCGGAGCATGACCATAAAACATTTCTCTCATATAAATAGAACAACCATTATTCTCGGATTTAAATGAGTAGCCATCTCAGATTAAACGAGATCCCGATACAATGTTCATGCTCAAACTTGGTACTAAATAACAATTATTGAGGTTTAAAACTAATCCCGTAGGTAAATGTAGAGGTAGCGTCGACGCGATCACATCGACCTTGGAACCATTCCCGACGCGCATCGTCACCTCGCCCTTCGCCAGCCTTCGCTTATTCCGCAGCTCCCGCCGTGAGTTACATATATGAGCAACGGCACCGTATCAAATACCCGTGAGTTACTACGAGTAATCGTAAGGTACACATCAATTACATGTATATCAAATATACCTTTAGTGTTGCCGGCCTTCTTGTCCGCTAAGTATTTGGGGCAGTTCCGCTCCAAAGGATCCTTCCTTTGCAATAAAAGCACTCGCCTCGTGCTTGGGTCCATTCTGACTTCTTCCCGCAATCTGCTTATCGGGCGCCGCAACATCCTTGCCGCCCTTCTTGAAGTTCTTCTTTCCTTGACCTTCTTGAACTTAGTGGTTTTATTGACCATCAACAATTGATGCTCCTTCTTGATTTCTACCTCACGACTTCAGATTGAAAATACTTCAGAATAGTTTTCACCATCCCCTGCATATTGTAGTTCATCACAAAGCTCTTGTAGCTTGGTGGAGCGATCAAGGATTCTCACAATGACCGCCTGTCTGGAGGTTAATATCCAGTGGGACAGGTGGTTGTGCAACCTGCATATTTTGAGTATGTGCTCACCGACGTAACTATTTTCCTCCATCTTACAACTCAGAGAACTTGTCGGAGACTTCATATCTCTCGACCCGGCATGAGCTTGGAAAACTAGTTTCAGCTCCTCAACATCTCATATGCTCCGTGTCGCTCAAAATGCTTTTGGAGCCCCGGTTCTAAGTCAGTAAAGCATGCCGCACCGAACGAGGGAGTAATCATCAAGACGAGACTGCCAAGCCGCTCATAACGCCTTGGTTCTCTCGATGGGTGCTTAACCTAGCGGTGCTTCTAGGACATATTGTTTCTGGCAGCTATGAGGATAATCTCGTGTTCCGGACCCAGTCCAATAGTTGTTGCCATCATCTTTCAGCTTGGTTTTCTAGGAATGCGCTAGTTCATGGTGACATGAGCGCTGGCCATTTGATCTACAAGACATTTTGCAAAGATTTTAGACTATTGTTCATGATAATAAAGTTCATCTAATCAAATTATTTAATGAACTCCCACTCAGATTTGACATCCTCTAGTCATCTAAGTGATACATGATCCGAGTCGACTAGGCCGTGTCCGATCATCACGTGAGACGGACTAGTCATCGCCGTGAACATCTCCATGTTGATCGATCTTCCATACGACTCATGTTCGACCTTTCGTCTCTTGTGTTCCGAGGCCATGTCTGTACATGCTAGGCTCGCTGTTAACCCTAAGTGTTTATGCATGTGTAAAACTGTCTTACACCCGCTGTATGTGAACGTAGGATCTATCACACCCGATCATCACGCGGTGCTTCAAACGACAAACTTTAGCAACAAAGGTGCACGCTTAGGGAGAACACTTTCTTGAAATTGTTATGAGGATCATCTTATTTACTACCGCCGCTCTAAGTAAACAAGATGCATAAATATAATAAACATCACATGCAATTATATATAGTAGTGACATGATATGGCCAATATCATATAGCTCCTTTGATCTCCATCTTCGGGCTCCATGATCATCCTGTCACCGCATGACACCATGATCTCCATCATCATGATCTCCATCATCGTGTCTTCATGAAGTTGTCACG